>PVIY010044512.1:0-19653 GCA_004026745.1 Myrmecophaga tridactyla
CACAAAGTGAACTTTTGCTGTACACTTCTCATCAATGACCTCTTAAGAGGCAGTCATGAGTGCAAATATACACATTTTCATAAGACTCATGATGTGAAACACATTTCATGCCCAATCTAATTATAGAAATCACATGTTGATGGCAAGCTTTCCTTTATGGTACCTAAATAGAATTTTACTTTTGCCAAAGGGAAAGAACAAAAAGAAAGAAAATTTGAAAGAAACCTTCCTAACCTCAGTTTCATGTAACCACACAACTATATTTACAAATTCAATTGAAATGCAAATAATTACTTTCTCTATAAGTCAATACCAGTAGTGGATTCCATTGCTACTAAAATAATTAAAAGTAGGAGTTGGCAGAAGACATTTTGGTGTTCTACGTTTCATGCAGATGACCCACTTTGAACAAAAATGGGATATGACATCTTGTATATAAACACAAAAATGGTCTGGCAATGTATTTGTTCCATGTAGTAATATTGGCTGTGGAAAAAAATGAAAAAAAAATGACCACTAAATCCACAGCTAAGTCTAAGCTCACAGCTACCATTGCCATTTATGTCTTTTTCACCTGGAGCACAAAATTCAACCTCAAATTTCTTCTGGAAAACTATGAGATTTTTTTTTTTTACCGAAAAAGGAAGATACAGAATGGAGGTTCAGTAAATGGTGACATCTGAATAATCCAATAGTCAAAGATTTAATTCAGATATTATCTATTTTCCATCTCCCTATGTTCTTTTAATAGTGGATTATTTTAAAATCCAACATGTACATGTATTCTTAAAGTCTGAGAGTAGGTGACTAAGAGCATTCTCATTTAAATATATCACAGATAACTGCAGAAATATATCATGGACTTATTTTCTTGGCTGATTTTATATCTAACTGGTACTAATCAAGTCCAGCAAATTATTTTTATATCATAGCTCATCAACTGAATTATTAAATTATAGAGAAAAAAACTACTTTGCCTAAATAAAAATTATAAAAATGGATATATGGATCAAATTTATATTCCCCATATTAAATATGTACAATGCTTTAAAATATTTTAATAATGAACTATTTCATAAGGTACTGTGTACTATTTCTTCTAAAATTGATAATTTAAGGCATATTTTCCAGTATAAAACAGTTTCATGAATATTATACTTGGTAATTGCATTATGAGTCATGACATTTTCTTATCTCTAAGTATTATCATGTTAATTAATATTTATGTTTTACACAAAATATTCCTCAGAGCCACTTTCAACTCCTTACTCCTTAGGCTGTATATGATGGGGTTCAACATGGGTATGAGGGTGTTATAGAATACAGAAAGACCCTCATCCAGCTCTAATTTGTGCAAGATTCTAGGACTCTTACAGATGAACATAGTTGGACAAAAGTAGAGAAACTGCAGCATCACATGGGAAGAACTGGTGGTTAGATCTTTACTACATCCCTTGGAAGAATTTACATGGGAAGCACTAGGAAAGATGAGAATGCAGGAGGTAAGGGTAAGGCCAAATGGGATGAGGAGTAATAAAATTCTTAGTAAGAGCACTACTCATATGCAACCTGAAATGTCCTCATATGACAGCTTGTGCACTGCTTGGAGCTCACAGAAGGAGCACTGTACTTCTCATGAGCTAAATCTGGGAAATACACAGAATATGTGGTTTGGACTACAGAATTAAATACACCTCCAAATCCAAGACACAATGACCATAGGAAGGCAAACTTCAGAACTCATAATGACTGTGCCAGTTTAAAGCCATATTCTTCTTCTCTTTTTTTTTTGCATGGGCAGGCACTAGGAATTGAACCTGACAAGGTCACATCTCCAGCCTCATCAACCTGGAAACAGCCTAACCCAGAGGGCTTACCCAACAAGACATCTGCTCCACAAGATTGGGTTAAAAGAACATGGCTTTAGGGTGGGCCACCATGGATGAGCAGGCAGAGTTCTCACCTGCCATGCCAGAGACCCAGAGATACAAAGCTAAGAAATGAAACCCATTGTTTGTCATGGGGAAGTTCAGAGAGGACCCACAGATTGTTAGAGAGAGAGATGACAGAGAGTCTGTGTGCCACCCACATGCTAAGGAGTATGTGACAGAGAACAAGGTGATCTTTCCAATGCTCCCCAGTGTCCCACCCCAGTGTTTGAAGAAAGAAGGGCCATTGTGTGAGCCCTTTGACTGGGTGGGACTGCTGCTCTCTCAAGTACTTAAGATGATATGCATCCTGTGACTGTCCCTCCTTTGTATATTAGAAGCAGATAACTTGTTCTAATTTCCACAAGTTTACAGCTACAGGAGAATTTTGCCTTAGGATAGAATATGCCTGTAACTGATTTTGATAAAACTTTATACTATTTTCAAGTTCATTTGCATTTGTATTGTTATTGAAATGGGTTGAGGCTTTTGTGATTTTGTGATGGGATGAATGCATTTTGTATTTGCAAAAAACATGACTTTTGGGGGTTCAGAGGGAGGAATGTGATAGTTTGAAGATGTTATGCTCCTCAGAAAAGCCATGTTCCTTTAATACAGTCTTGTGTGGGCAGAAATATTGCTGGGTGAGACCTCTTTATAAAGCTGTTTCCATAGAGATGTGACCCAACCTATTCAAGGTGAATTTTATTCTGCTTTCTGTAATCCTTTAAGAGGGAGAGATTTTGGAGAAAACATAGATAGTTCCAGACACAAAAGCACCGCAAGGGATGACAAGCTAAGGGATGAAAGCCAGTGTTTGCCCCAGAGAAGCTAAGAGAGGACCCACAGGACACAGAGAGAAAGCTACTGGTATCAGAAGCTGAAAGCAGTGAGTTTGGAGGAAGGACCGGCTGATACCTGCCACATGCCTTCCCAGCTGACAGAGGTGTCTAGATTCTGGAAGCCTTTCTCTAGAGTCCAGGTATCATCTTGTTGATGCCTTAATTCAGACATTTTTATGGTCTTATATCTATAAATTTGTAACCTAACATATCCCTTTTGTAAAAGCCAATCCATTTTTGGTATGTTGCATTTCATTAGCTTTAGTAAACTGAAGCATGGGCCAAGTAATTCAAGGGGTTACAAATGGCCACATATCAGTTGTAGGCTATCAGAATAGGCAGAATACATTAGATGCCTACAGGAGAAGAATGGAAATAAATCTAAGCCCCACAGCTAATGTAAGAAATGTCTTATGTTCCTCAGAGTAAGTTGGTTAGCACTAGGGGTCAGCATTGCAAATGAGTGAAATGCCCTTGAGAGATGTCCTGGCTGCGTGAAAAATACATGGGGCTGTAGAGCCAGGGATCCAGAGACAGAAAGATGATAAGGCTGGTGTTTTCTATGATGGCAACAACATGTACAAAGAGAATGGTGCATATGAGGAAATTACTGCATCTTATTCCTGGGAAAAGTGCAAGGAAGATAAACCAACCACAGCATTCTCTTTTTTGCTCTTTCCATGTTTTTTATAGAAAGAAATGAAGAAGTAAAACATGCATTTTGCATGTAAAAAGTTTTTAAATGAATTAATAATGCTGAAATTGTCCCAAATCCCTCCCAAGTAGAGGTGAAGTATTTTAATTAACCATTCACAAAATTGATAAATTTTTATATAATTTGCACTAAACTAATATACTGAGTGTTTTTACATTCAATAATATGGGTATATATATATATAATATATATAATATATAATATATATAATTATATATATATATATATCTATTCAATCTCCTGATTTTTCAAATAAAACAATGTATCCCTTTTCAATGTGGGAAGGTTTCTATACCAGTTTGAAACTTTCGTGCACCCATGGAGAACCTATGTTCTTTAATACTATTGGGTGGGATCTTTTTTATTAAATTGTTTCTAGGAAAGGCCATGAAGGTTCAGCAGGCCAAGTTCTCACCTGTCATGCTGGAGGCCCAGGTTCGATTCCTGGTGCCTGCCCATCCATGCAAAAACAAAAAAATTGTTTTGATAGATATGTGATCCATCCAATTGTGGATGGGATGTTTTGATTAGGTGGTTTCCATGGAGATGTTTCTCCACCCATTCAAGGTGCATCACATACTGGATTCTTTTAAAAGGGAACCATTTTGTAAAAAACTTCAGAGCCAACAGTGCCACAGACATTTGGGATGCTTGGAGTGCTGACAGAGAGCAGATACCTAGACGTGGGTGTTTGAAGATGCAGAGCCCAGCAGATGATACCATGTGCCTTCCCACAAGATGCTAAAAAAAAAAAGTCAGAACCCAGAGCACAGGAACTAAGTGAAGGCCCATGGATGCTTAGAGAGGAATCAACTAGCATCAGCAGCTGGAAGCAATAGCACCAATTACAAGGACCAGCAGATGCCAGCCACCTGCCTTCCCATGTGACTGACATTGACTTTTCTCAAATCAAGTTATCTTTCTCTGGATGCCTTAGTTTGGATATTTTTATAGCCTTAGAAATGTAAACTTGTAACTTAATAAATTCTCTTTTTAGAAGCTATTCCATTTCTGATATGTTACATTTTGGTGGAATTTAACACATTAAAACTATACCTTAACAACATAGGCACTATTTATTCTTTTCCAATTTTAGTTTTCTCTTCTGCTAATTTGGATTGTATCTTGTCATGAGAAGGACCTCCCATATTTTATTTGGAACAGGATGGCCCTGTGGCTATGCAGTCCAGACTTTCAGGAAACAGTGAGTTGTGTGACATGCAACAATGTTTTTGATAATCTTCACAAAAGGGCCACAGTTGTGAAATGCTAGGAGTGGTTAAAATCCTTGAATCTCAAGGTCACCAATGAAAGTTTTATAATAAATATGGGACCAATATGTCCCTTCTCACTTTCTATCACAGAATTAGAAGCAAAATTATAGGTAGCCACTCTGTGATGCTCCTGTTGGAGCTAGATTTTTCTTGGAAATTGTGCTGCACTTCCTTGGACTGCCAGACCTGAATATCTGTTTATATCACAGTGTATTTTGGCAATTTAAGATATTTATTCCAACTATGAATTATATTCAAATATTTTCATTGTAGACAACCATTTTAGTTTGCCAAAAATGTATTGAGTGGCCTCTTGACTCTCACCTCTTTCCTTGCAAGAGTGCCCACATGTGCACCTAATAAACCTTCCACCTGCTTAATTTGCATTGTGCTGTGCCTTTCAATCCTATAGATTATTGGTTTCTTTAATACAATTCCGTAGGAATTTTTTTTTTTGGCTTTTAAAAGACGGAATTTATTATGTGGCAAGTTTCCAGTTCTAAGGTCATGAAAATGTCCCAATTAAGGCAAGTCTATTTAAAATGTACAAATTAAGAATTTAATTAATTTGCTCAAAAGCACATACCTGGTTTGTGTAGAAACTTGGCTATGTCCAGCTCAAATCCTTGAACTTGGCAATGCGCAATCCTACTTAAAATACTAGAAAAATGTATCTAGGATAATATCCAGGTTGGAGATTGGAATGCAGAGGGCTTTGACAAACTGACCTAAGGAGAATATCCAATAAGAAATTTCTATTCCTCAACTCTAACTGGTTTCCCCAGAGTACCTCAACATTAACATCACCATGAAGAGAGGTAATGGCACATCTTATAGAGATCGCACTTGAAATATTTCCTGATACAGGGTATATCTGCTTCCTTATTGACATCATTTTGTTGAGCTACATCATTGCCCTCATTGAAAACATGATTCTGATCCTACTAATTTGGGTGGGGTCTTGACTTCACACTCCCATGTACTTGTCCTCAACCATCTTTCTGTTATAGAGTTCATTCTCATCTCCGTCACAACCCCTAAGATGGTTACTGACTTCTGGGTGCAAAGGAGGACCATCTCACAGATTGGCTGTGGAATACAGATGTTGTTATATGTAGCCCTGACAGGTTCTAAATGTACCACTTGACTCTAATGCCCTATGATCATCATGTTGCCATCTTCAATATACTTAGGTTCTTTAATCCTCATGAATCCCAGAGTCTGTCTACAAATGACTACTTTCTACTGGGTGGGTGGGTTTCTTAAATTCCTTGACCTATCCTATGCATAACATACACTTCCCACTCTTTGACTCTGTACATTCACCAGAAATTTCACCAATCTTTTGTGAGATTCCAGCTATCCTGAAAACTCTCCTGTTATACCTCTATATATGAAATGGCTTTGTTTGTCACAAGAATTGTGTTCCTCCTTATCCCCTTTGGACACATTCTGACTTCCTACAGCATCTTTTTCTTGCATGTCTTTCACATGATTTCCGCTGAAGTATGAAGCATGGCCTAGGCTACCTGCTCTTCCCATGCCACAGTGATAAGCCTTTATTTGGGTTCAGGTATGTTTCTTCTTATGATACCTCCAACCCTGTATTCAGCACAGGAAAGCCAGGCTATCTTCCATTTCTACAACATTCTCACTCTCATGCTGAACCCCACCATCTACAGCCTGCAGAACAAGTTTTGGGGGCTCTAAGGAAATTGCAGAGGATGAGTGTCAATTCTCAAATGGTAGCCAGAAGACTTTCAAATTGTAACAGCACAGTTTATCAACATCTTTCACAAATTGGTTTGATAACATAATAGAATAATTAAATAAACTTTTATTTAAACCCTTGATAATCTTTGGTTCCAAAATTAGGAAACAAAATAACAGATACGGGACGCCTGTTGTTTTCAATAGCATACAAATATGAAGTCACCAGAAGATTTAGCTAATAAATTGCACAGTCATGGCACAAATTCTTAAGGATTGCTATTTTGAAATTCAGTTGTTTCATGACATTTAAAATATACCCAATTTCTAAACTAATTGGATAGATATATGTTTAGGACACTGGACCCCATAATTCAAAATTCTGCACCCCACTCAGATGTAATCTCTTTTAAATTTTTACACAGTCTTTCCTAATTAAGTTCATCTTTATGTAACTACCTTAAGTATAAATATACACACTGTTGATAATAAATAGCTATGTGTGTGCCTGAGTGTTTGCCGAATGATTATTGCATAGGAGGAAAGAAACAGTTATAAGGGACAGAGATGTTTATTCTATAACAATAAAAAGGAAGACTGTAAAAGATGCTGTAACAATTATAAATATATATGCACCTAACAACAGAGACCCAAAAGATATGAAGAAAATACTGACAGCTTTCAAGGGAGAAATTGACAGTTCTATTGACTGAAGATTTTAATATAATATCTTGAATAAAATATAGAACATTAGACAGAAGATCAATAAGGAAATATAAGACTTGAATTTATTTTAAACCAAGTAAACCTGACAGACAGACGTAAAACACTTCATCCAACAATCAGAATTCACATCTTTCTTGAGTGCATATGAATAAATCTTTGTGATAGACCATATCTTAGAATACACAATTTTCCTTAGTGCACATGGATCATTCTCCAAGATAGACTATATATTAGGTCATAAAATAAGTCTCAATAAGTTAGAAAATATTGATATCATGCAATTTAAATTCACTGACCACAATGGAATTAAGCTAGGAATAAACTAACAGAGGAAGAAATGGAAAAAAATCACAAATATGTGGAAATTAAACATGCTTTTAAACAACCCATGGGTTAAAGAGGAATTCACCAGCAAAATTAGGAAATGTCTTGAGATTGATTAAAATAAAAATATATAAAATGAAAACTTATAGGATGCATCAAAGGCAATACTAAGGGGGAAATTTATATCTTTAAGTGTTTTCATTAAAGTAGAAGAAAGTTGAAACCAGAGACCTAGTTGCAAACCTGGAAGAAGTGGTAAAAGAAGAGCTAAACACAAAGAGAGCAGAAAGAAGGAAATAACAAAGATTAGATTGGAGATAAATGAAATAGAAAAAAATAGAATCAACAAAACAAAACTTTGTTTCTTTAAAAAATCAGTGAAATTGACAAAACTTTAGATTGATGAAGAAAAAAAGAGAAGATACAAATAACGAAAACCAGAAATGAAAAGTGGAACATTAATAATAAGCCTGCTGAAATGAAAAGGGCTATAAGAGGATGCTATGAACAACTGTATGCAAATAAATCAGATAACCCAGATGATATGAACAAACTTTTAGAAGCACAAAAACTTCCTACATTGTCTCAAGAAGAAATAGAACATAGCAGCAAAGCTATTACTAGTAAAAAAGATTGAATCAGTGTCCAAAAATCTACCAACAAAATAAAGCCCAGGACCAGATGACTTCACAGGGGAATTCTACCAATCATTCCAGGAAGACTTAACTCCAATTATGTTCAAACTCTTCCCAAAAATTGAAGAGAAAAGAGCACTCCCTAGTCCATTCTATGAGATCATCACCTTCATATGAAAGCAAGATAAATGTACAAGAAAAGAAAACTACAGACCAATATTTTTCATGAATAGATGTAAAAATCCTCAACAAAATATTAGCAAACCAAAGCTAATAGCACGTTAAAAGAATCTTACACCATGGTCAAATGAGATTTATCCTCCATTTACAAGGTTTCTTCAACATTAAAAAAAAAACCAACGTAATGTACCAACATTAATGGGATAAAGGAAAACAACCACATGATCATTTCAGTTGATGCAGAAAAGGCATTTTATAAATTGTAGCACACCTTCCTATTAAAACACTTAGCAACCTAGTATTACAAGGAAATTCTTCAACATGATAAAGAACATATATTTAAAGCTCACAGATGACATTTTACTTAATTATGAAAGTCTGAAAGCTCTTCCTTTCATGTCAAGAACAAGACAAGGATGTCCATTGTCATCACATTAGTGACACTGTACTGGCAATTCTTGCCAGAGCAATGATGCAGGAAAAAGAAATAAAAGCCATTCCAATTGGAAAGGAAGAAGTGAAACTGCCTCTATTTTCAGATGACATGATCCTATAGACAGAAAATCCTAATAAATTCTAAACAAACTTCCTGGAGCTAATAAATGAATTCAGCAAAGTCGTGTAATACAACATCAGCACCCTTAAACCAGTAGGTGCTTATATATATATATATATATATATATACAAGCAATAAATTTTTGGAAAAATAAATCAAGAAAAAATATCCATTCAAAATAGCAACTAAAAGAACCAAATATCTAGGAATAAATCTAACCATGGATGTAAAGGACTTGTACACATTAAACTGCAAAACATTGATAAAAGAAATCAAAAAAGTCCTAAATACATGGAAATATATTCCATACTTATGGATTGGAAGACTTTGTATTATAAAGGTGTCGATCCTACCTAATGCAATTTATAAATTCAAAGCAATCCCAGTAAAAATTCCAACAATGTTCTTTGCAGAAATGGAACAGCCAAAGATAAAGCTCATAATAAAAGTTATAATTTGTATTAAAGAACTAATTATAACAATGATAATCTATAGTTTTATTTTTATTCCTTCCTTCTCAAATGGACCAAAAATAGAAAAAAAAAGTTTATAATTTAATATTGGCAACTTCATGGGGAAAATGATGTTTTCGTGGGCTAAACTGCTACATGTATTTATAGAACATAAAATTCGCTTTCATGAACTTATACAATAAATAATATCTGTAACATAGTAATGGTAATGTAAATTCTTATATACAATATACATCATTGTCATGTAAATTAAAGCATCTCCATTCTGTGGGATTTTTTTGCAACTATTTAACAAAGTAAATAGATGTGGCAATGACATGAAATATTCTTCACATAATACTGATCAGTGAAAAATTACACAGAACGCTATGTAGAATATTATCCTTTTGTGTGTTGTTTGATTTGTGGGCATGTGTATATCTGTGTGTGCACACATATTAAGATGTTATAGTGGAGTTTCTATACTACCTTCCAAGTTAATTCAGATTAAAAAATTGATGATTAGAAGCTAAGACTTTCCCCAACAGAAACACACATTAATATAAACAGAGCAGCAGATATTTACCAAAAATATGTCTTCTCAATCATTACTTGAGGGCACTATTGATCCTTCAATACATAAGAGAAAACTAGAGATATTTAACTCATTGAATTATTAGATGTGCAACATTCTTGTTGAAAAGTTACTTCCTTCCTTCCCAGCATGGAAGCTGATAGGGGGTGAATGCCAGCCAGGGAAATAGGGAGTTCAAAAAATTGAACACCCATTTAATAAACAAATATTGGTGTTATCCTGGATCTATGTCAGGCTCCATGCTAGAGAATGTTAATATGTGGACATTCAGACAATTAGCATGGATATTATATATAGTATCAAATATACAAATATATGTTTAATAGAGTGTTTTGATAATAAAAAATGATAGAACAGTTTATTTTTTATATAGTTCCCAGCACAAGTGACATCGAGATGTTTTTTTAAAAATAACATAGTTATGTTTAATCTTGGTAAAGTATACATAACACAAAAATCATTTTAAACATTTTAATTAGATTATTATTTGGCATTATATATGTTGACAACACTATGCAGCTTTTATCACTACTTCCAGGTTATTTTCATATTCCAAAACTCAAATTCATATTCATTTAGCAGTAACTCCCCATTCCCCACCCTCTTCAGCCCTGGTAAGCCACTCTTCTGCTTTCTGACCCTACGAATTTACTTATCCTAAGTATTTCTTAACAAAGAAATCATGTTTCACTTGTCCTTTTGCATATAGCTTATTTCACTAATGTAATGCCTTCAAGTTTCATCCGTATTTTAGCATGTACTAGTTTTTGGACTCACATTTCTACTTCATCCAGGAAAACTGCTGTGTATATTTGTGTATTGGGTAACAAGTTAAAAAGGATCAAAATTTCTTTTAGTCATACCATGAGCTTAATGATTCCTGTTCCAATGGTTCCATTTGTTTCAAATTTCTGCTTTTAGGGTGGGCAATGGTGGCTCAGAGCAGAGTTCTTACCTGCCATTCTCAAGACTCGGATTTGATTCCCAGTGCCTGCCCATGCCAAAAAACAACAAAATTCTGCTTTTAGTTAATACATAATATTGCAAGTTTTCATATAAATTCATCACTGAATTAACTTATTTCCCTGGCTAGGGTGCATGCCCTACTTTTTTTTTCAACTTTGTCATTATTTCCAGGTTATTTTCATCATCCCAAATCAAAAAGCTTACACATTCAACAATGACTCCACAGTTATCACTTCCTTCACCCCTGGTAACCACTATTCTGCCTTCTATCTCTATTATTTTGCTTATTCTAAGTATTCCATAAGATAGAAATGATACAATATTTGTCCTTTTGTGCCTAGCTTATTTCTCTCAACATTATGTCTTAAAGGCTCACCCATGTTGTGGTATCACCTTTCTACCTCATCTAGGGAAACTGCTGTGTATTGTATAAACCAGCTAAAATAGGCCAAGATTTCATATAATAACACAATGACCTTTAAGGTACCTGTTCCATTGTTTCTATTAATTTTCAACTTCTGTGTTTATTTGGTACATAATATGACAAGAGTTTCTATAAATATATCCCCAGATAATCACTAGGAAATTATGGACAGAAGCAAAGCCTCTTCTGGAATTCCTCTGAATGTCAAATAAATGTCCAAATATTCCTCTGTTGAACAATTATGGAAAGTATCAAGATATTTTGACAAAGAGATATTTAGAATGAAAATTCTCTCAGTCAAGGAAAGACTCCGAGTAATGTGAACTTTTGAACAAGTAGCCATGGATTTCAGAACATGAAACTGCCATTTTGTACTAAATAAATGTTCTGGAATATTAGAGTCATATCTACACTTGGAAACAGACTAAGAGAGAAAGGGAAGAAGCCCCTTAAAATTACCAACACAAAATAGTAATTCAGTTTCATCTTCTCCTCATAGGGAAATCCAATTTTAACCCTATATTTCTCCCTGAACAAAGATCTCCAGAGCTTCATAAAAACAGTACAAGATCCCCTGTAGTGAAATGGTGAAGCTACCAGAAAAGAATGGAAAGATTACCATGGGGCAACAACATCATTCCTACACCATTTGGGTGTACTTATATCCAATTTCATTATGAAGTATCTCAGATTTTATAAAACCATTACTGACCCTCTCAGAACTTTCCATGACCTCCTTTATATATGAAAATATGCTCACTCTCCAACAGTAAACAGGAAATGTATGAGTCAGAGAAAGAGAGCAGGCCAGTAGATGTGGCTGGTGGGTTGGTGAGGTATATTGAATCACTCAGGGTCTCTGGAAGATGAAGACACAGAGGACAACACAGGCAGGAGCAAAGCCAACATTAGAACCCAGAGCAAGACAATGGGACATGACTGTGCTGCTCCAACATTCAATGAATCTGACGCTGCTAATGCTGGTACAGCTTCCCCTTCTCTTACTGAGGCATCTGGATGTTATTGACTCCTGCCACCCTCTCTAGTGACAACTCTAGGCAGGCCTGCTTCCCCTCATCACCAGCTTTGTGCTTCATAGTTCCCTTGTTTATTCAGCAAATAAACAGCTTCTTTTTCACCAAGGACAGGCAACAAGAAAAATAACCCAAGCAAAGTCCCCAGATGGCTCACACTGGATGTATCCTATCAATGCAAAGTAACCTTTGTCAGTGCAGACATGTGAAAAGTGTTCTTTATACCAGCCTAATCTACCTAATGTATCACCCATTTTCTAATAAAGAATCAACATGGTAGTACTTAAGTGTTCTATTGTAATTAAGGCAGTAACTTCTCAACCTGAGTTCATTTAGTGAGTTTACAGATATGAAATTTAATAACTTTCAAGTTAATTACAAGTTTACAGTGGTGTGGTTGTTAGATTCAGTTGTCAACTTGGCCAGGTGAAGCCACCTAGTTCTGGTGCTGTGGACATGAGTCAATGGTATGTGAACCTCATCTGTTGCTGATTTACATCTGCAGTCGAATGTTTGACTTAATTGGCTGGTGCTTAAAAGAGAGATTCAACGTAGTACAGCCCAAGCAGCTCAGCCAACCTCATCTCAGCACTCGCAGCTCAGCCCAGGCCTTTGGAGATACAGAAAGAAATTACCCTGGGGAAAGTTGTTGGACACCAGAGGCCTGGAGAGAAGGCCAGCAGAGATCACCCTGTGCCTTCCCACATAAGAAAGAACCTCAGTTGAAAGTTGGCTGCCTTTTCTCTGAAGAACTAACAAAATAAATCCCCTTTTATTAAAAGCCAATCCACCTCTGGTGTGCTGCATTCTGACAGCTAGCAAACTAGAACAAGTGGCTTTTTTCCTGAGCTGAGGCTGTGAGACAAATTGGATCATCCAACTAAATTAGCAGTAGTTTAGAAATGAAATTTCTGAGGAAGTAGCAAAAGCCTTGTCTTAATTAGGTGGCCATCAGGAACAGAAGAGAAGAGCACTTTGGCATGTTTTCAGGAGCAGCATGTGTGGTCATAACTGCAGCACATGTTCATTTCCGGGTCCTCCTGCTCCTGCACACAAAGCTTTTGGGGGTGGTTCACTACTTCCTCTTACTTGCTAATTCTTGGGACTCTTTGATCTCAAAGACACGGCCCCTTTTTTCTTTCCTGTGACATTCCTCATACATAGTCACACCCATCACAAAACAGTTTCAAGGCAGTGCCCACACCAAGCTGCTTTGATTGGCAAAGGGTTGCTATGGTACAAGAGTGGCTACACCTGATGATTTATTTGCAGTTCACCTCATTTTGACTTTTAAAAATCTTACAGAGTTTCTCAGAACTATCTTTACTTTACCTCATTTTGGTTTATCATTCTGCTGCTTCTAGTTGTGTATAAGCACTATTGTTTTAGGTTCTTTGATGCTGGGGCTAATCCATGAAGTGAGTTGGCTTAAATAATGGGAATTTATTGGCTCATGCTTTTGAGGCTAGAGGTCCAAATAAAGGCATCACCAAGGTGAAGCTTTGTTCCCAAGACTGGTGTTCTTTGGCTTGCTGCTGGTGAGACTTGGTCCCTGTTTCTTCCGTTACACAGAAATGCACATGGCAGCCTCTCCTGGCCACTCCCTTCTTCTTCACGTCCCATTGACTTTTGTCTCATTGCTTCCCCTGGCTTTCTCTGTGTCTGAATTTAATTCCGGTTAAAAGGAGCCTAGTAATAGGATTAAGACACATCCTGATTGAGGTGAGCTTCTCCTTAACTGAAGTAACCTCATCAAAAGATCCTACTTACAATGGGGTCACACACAGGAATGGAAGAAGTTTAGAAAAATGGTTTTCTGGATACATAGATCCAAGCTGCCACCATCACATATGTCTGAAGATGAATCAATTTGCCTGGCTAAAAAGGCCTTGGAGTGGAATTTGAAACCATTAATTGAGGGCTATTATGTTGATATTTGCCTTATAGGAAGTAGGAAATCATTAACATTTTGAGTAGTTCGATGGAGAAATGGAGGCACGGTTTTAGAAATGCTGCTAAGATTGCAATTAGAGTACATATTATGTGCAGAGAACTGGGTTATCAGTTAAAAATCAATCTGCCCTTAGTGCATATTTGAGGAAAAAATGTTTGGGGTTGCTGAAGTGCAAATGGTACGTCCTTAAGATATACTTTGATCTTTGTGTGTATTCCAGATGCGATCATCTAAAAACATAACCGAAAGTACTTCTCTTACTTTATAGAGATGTCTTGGAGAAGTAAATAAATCCTATTCCTTTGGAATTGTTTTTTGTGATTAGAATCTTTTGGGGTTATTTAAATTCACAAATGAACCATACATTAAGACTAATAACAAAACACAAAATTTTCAAAAAAATTTAGACTTTATGGAAAGGGTAACAAGGCTAAAGGGAAAACCGGAAAGTTTAGATGGGCTGAATTGCTACAAAAGTCACTCTTACTTTAAATCAAGACTTATTTTGCCCCTCCTGCGTGGGCCTGCTGCAGATGAGAGTCAGGCAATCAGAGAATTGGATCATGGTTTTCATGTCTTTATCCATTTGTTTCATTCCTCTCTAGCCTTACACTTTCCTAAACTTCAGAACTAGAATGTGGATAGAGAAGAGAGATCCAGGACTAAGAAAGTTCTTACTTGAAAATTATCATTGTTGTGATAAACCACATTTGGACAATGTTTGAAAATGACTTTTCCCTCATGGCTTCTTCAGAGGCCCCCAAAATGCTGAGGGTCTTTTACCTGCAGTTACTTTGAGGAGGATGAATGCAGTTTTATTCTGGCAGGTCAAGTATCCCTTCCTGAATCACCAGGCATGCTCAGAAACCCCACCTGATTTTCAAAAATCACTATTCCCTCACACAGGCAGCTCCCTTACATAAGACCTAAAGTCAACCCCAGAGGTGCTCTTTTCCATGGGCCAAAATCTAGTCTTTAAGGGGAATGACACTTTCCTGAGAAAAGCTCTCAGCTTAATTCGTCCAATGCAGCACCCCTGTCATTCCCCAAAGCAACTCCATAACTTTCTTTCACTCTATGGACTTCCCATGCAGACACTAGACATTAGACATCTTGAGTTCCTCAGATTTTTTCAGACATACATCAATATCTTCTTTTTTCCATACATTTGGTTTGACATCCAATCATACTACCTCTTCTTTGTCTGAGAGGATGGCTCAGAATAAATCTACAGATTTTTTAAAACCTCCTTGTTGTACAAGTCTTACTTTTTAAATTTCCCCTGCTGATAAATGGTTAAGATTTGCAAGTTAATGTGTGGACCATCTCCTTTAGAATAACTTATATTGTGGGCTTGTTACTGATTTTGGATTAAGAGAGCAAAAATCTTGTAGCTCTTAGTTTTATATTAACGTATCTGTAGTTATATACTGTATTTTATTATGAAATCAAAAATGTTTTTGTGCTTGAAGCATAAAACATATATAATTCAGCTCAGTTGGCCATATTGCAGTTCACCTCAATCTCAAATCACCGTCACACACTTCATCTGAACTCCACAGGTCTTCAGCCAGTTCTCATCTTTCCACATACTACCCATTGTCATGAACTGAATGCTCCAAGCTATTCATATGGTAAGAATTGCATCTTTTACCTGTCCTTTTCTCAGTAAAGATTTTCTTGACAGTTGGATCTACATAAACCCACCACCCACGTTTCTATATCCAGTTAATTTGGCCATTTCTGCATAATATTTCAAAATTTGCAATTACTTAATTTTCCATATTTCATTGGTTTATTGTCTTCCCTAATAGAACTAAGCTTCATGAGAGCATGATGTATGTATTTTGTCAGTATAAACTCAGTTACAGCCAAAAATAAAAGCACACAGATATCATGTAATGTTTGTTGACTATATAAGTAAATGATTAATTCAGAGATTGTGATACCTTGAACTCCAAAACAGCACAGAGGTAGAGAAATGTGTGGCCAGGAGTGATAGCAACTTGTGGATATTTCTTGGAGAGAGTTTGTGGATGCTCTTATCAAAACATATGTGCTTCTCCAGTTTGAAGGAAAATCAATAAAATGTGAGCCCCAGTTAGGGAGTGAATACTTACTCTTGCGCATTTTGCAAATTGCATTTATGTTTATGCCCTTGAATTGTTATCAAATAAAATCTATTTGATATATTTCAAATCAATAATTATGTCTTATCTATTAACAAATATATATTGGGAATTTAAAATATATGAAGGTATATTTTCTGGATCCAAGATTATTTTTAAAATATATTTGTCCTTTCCTTTTCAGCTAACTCCAGTTTGTACTCAAATCTGTCATCTCAATCTGTAGTTAGTTGCCTTAAACCAACACAAGACACAAGATCTCTGTTTATTTTTAATTTAAGTCAAATCCTTTTTTGACTATGAATCCCTGTACACAGGGATTCTTTTCTGAACTATTACCCGGATGTGGCCTTGGGCTGAGCCCTATTTCAAACTTGACTCTTACAATCTCAATGCCAATGCACAAAATTCATCTTATCCTGAGATCTAGGAATCCTTAGATTTTTTCTTCTGCAAACTGTTTAAATCTACATGAAATATAAGTAAAAGGACTTTGTAAGATGTTATGAAAATGTAATGAAATAATAATTATGTAACCTGAGATTTTAGTTTTAAATTATTCAACACAGTATCAATAAATTGGCGTATTGGAGAGAAAAAAGGCTGAATGTGTGTGTGTGTGTGTGTGTGTGTGTGTGCATGCATATGTAAGCATGCACAAATTACAGGCTTCTTGCCCTGGTCCCCAAGTGTGCTAGATAAAAATAAAAGTTAATACTCAGATACTCTTGCTTCTAGTTACCTGCATGGCTTCGAGCAATTTTCTAGCTTGAAATAAAAAAAGAAAAGTTTATAATTTCTAAACAAAAATTTAGCAATTGATAAAATAGGTTAGAAATGTAAGGTTAAGAGACTACTACAGGGGAAGATCTTGTGTGCCAATTTTCAATACTTACCTTCTTCTCTACTTTCTGAAAAAAAAATGAGGTATAGTAAGAATTTGCTCTGAAATACATTCATATACCTATGCTCACAGAGAAGCATTACCTTCCAAGATCTTCATGAAATTTGCCTGTAGCACAAAAGAGACAAACCCTTGGTAAGGAATGGTTTGCTAAAGTTTTCATTGTTTATTACATGTAAATTCATTAGGGCTAGTAAAGATCAATGGTAAAATCTGAATTATGGATTTTCAAAAATAATAGATTAAAACATTTTTGTCTTTGCTTTAACATAATCCAGAGGATTATAATGTCAATTTTTGTCCAGCGATATACTCCTATCTCCTTGCATTAAAAATGTTGCTTTCTGTCTACTTCACTAAGTAGCCTGTAGCCATTTCAGAAGCTAACACCAAAGACATCACTGAGGTTTGGAAATCACTCTAGTTCTCCCATTTGAAGAATTAAAATCTAAATGCAGTTAGTTCTGCTAAAATTCTGGCTTTGAAACTGTGAAGTGGTTCCAATATGGTTAATATAATGGGAACAATTTGAGCGTTTAGTGAATTTTGTATTTGCTTATGTGCTATTTTGTGTGGCAGAAAGTGCACCCAGTAAACCTAGATGCATAGGAATAACACACACACATACACACACACACAAGAAAATGAGTCACAGCATCCACAACTGGTGCTGTAACTTTGTTTCTGACATCAGAAAAATCTTCCAGTATTTCAGGATAACTCAACGGCTACCACCTATTCCATGGCCAGTGAAACACAGCCTCCCCGCCCCATCTCCCTCCCTTTAATTTTCTCCTCTTTCATCTCAGCTTATTTTATCTTTTCCCAATCTGTTCTCAGTTAGTTTTCTCTTATTATTTCTCTTTTCCCTCATGCATTTTCTATCTCTTTTTTTTCTCCTCTTCTCCACCGAGTGTGTATGTCTTGCTTTGGGGGAGATGCCTGGTGAATCACGTATGTGTCCATTCTTTTTCATGCTCAAGTCCTATATTTGCTGTACTTAGGTATTTCTTCATCTTTTAAAAGATAGAAAATGAAGCTTCTGTTTACTGAGGTTGCTATCTTCTTTGACTGTCTCACTGAAAAAGTTCAGGTCTTGTGCCCCTAACACCATGTTCTCACAGGCCTTGTGGATAGTTCACATTTCCCTGTGATTTTTCAACACGCCTTAGTTGCTGTGGTTTAGGAGAACTGGCAATACTCTGACAGGATCTCCATCAGCAGTTCAAGGTTACCCCAGTGAGCAAAACCAACTTCATGATATGATCCATCATCATTCTCCATAAGTCTTCTAAGAGCCAAGACCCCTCTCTCATGGGAGAAGCAGGTAATCTGGATTGGGGTCACCATGACAATACCTTCCTACATGTTTTGTGGGGTCGGTCTGGTTGTTGTTCTTCTGAATCTCAGTTCCAGGTATATTTTTCTAGATAAACTCTGAGATTCCCCAGATATGTTTCATCAAGATGATGTAAGCCTGCACCCTATTCCATCTATGCAGAATGAAACAATCAGCTATCTTGGCAGATTCTTGGCATTAACTTTATTTGATATTTCCACATTTGAGTTCAATCTCCATTGTCTTGCATCTGTATTTGTTTTGCCTGTGTTTGTGTGTGTCTCTTTCCTGCAATCTTCCTCTAGATCTGTAAATTGCATCCATCTTGCTCTGTGGACAGCAGATTATGAGATGGTGATGCTGGCCCTGAGTTTGCCCTTCAGATGTTCTTACTGTTTCACTAATACACTGATCACTGTGACATATGAGGAAGGATTGGACACAATGTCTGCACTCAAGTGGATAAGCACGCAGTGGGCCCATTTACAAATCTGAATTAGAGAATTTGAGAGATGAACACAGGTAGAAGTGGTTCAGCCTTTTCCTTTCTGGAGTAAAAGACAGACTATACTCATGCACATATGAAAATTAATAGACACATAACTATATATTAAAACAGAAATATCCAGAAAAACAATTGAATCTATGAGGTTACTAAGATGTGCTTATATGTCTTAAAGACTATAATGAAAAGGAATTGAGGGATCCTGAGTTTGGGCCCAACTGACATAATGTGAGAAAGAATGAAGCCAGGTAGTTTAAAGTTTGCTCATTTCTAAGCCAAAGAAGCCCATGAAAGTTTTGGCCATGGCCTTACCTGGCCAGGAGTCCTGGGTCTTGACTCACAAGACAAAGAATTGAAACTCAAATCAAGGTTGGGAGAGCAAGATGGTTTATTAAAAGCAGTGAGTAACAACCTGTTGTAAGACAGCATGCAAGAGATCAGGACATAACACCACACACACA
>PVIY010044513.1:0-19656 GCA_004026745.1 Myrmecophaga tridactyla
TTACACTTCTTTTCCCCCTTTTGGTCAGGATGGAATTGCTGATCCCATGGTGCCAGGGCTGGACTCATCCCTGGGAGTCATCTCCCATGCCATCAGGGAGACTTTCACCCCAGGATGTCATGTCCCATGTAGGGGGGAGGGCAGTGATTTCACTTGCAGAGTTGAGTTTGGAGAGAGTGAGGCCACATCTGAGCAACAAAATAGGTTCTCCAGAAGTGACGCTTAGGTAGGCTAAGCTTCTATGCTACCTACATAAGCTTCACAAGAGTAAGCCTCAGGATCAAGGGCTTGGCCTATTAATTTGGGTGTCCCTAATATTTCACACAGTATCAGTGAATTCCCTGATGGTAAGGTTTAATATTCCCATATTTTTTCTCCAATCCCTCAAGGGACTTTGCCAATACTTTTTGATTATCTGCTTAATAAATTCTAGGATGTATCCAAGCATTATATTAAGCTATACAGGATTAAAGGCCCTCATTCTGATTCTGGGCTCCCTGTGGTTCAGTTGTTCAAATGAGCTGTCCAGACAAGTTGAGTTCGATTAAGTGCTGCAGAAAACTTAGGTTCTGGACAAAATAAGCCTTTCTTTCTTTGGTCTCAAAGAGTAGATAAGGTTCTAGAATATAGACAATGTCTTCCTTACCTCTGGGTTCTGAAATACCTTAACCTGACCTGATCAGCTTCATTCTTGTCTCTAAATACCAGGTTACACATATATAAATAGCCTCTCAAAATTCAGAAATACTAACTACCACTCGGGACTAAATGTGACTGCTTTTAGAGCTTAAAATCTAGGCTCCTGTTTTCTTATAAGCATTTTATGAAGGAGAGCATACAATAATTGTTTTTTTTTTGTTTCTGGCTTATTTTGCCTCACCAAATGTCCCACAGGTTCATTCACATCGTTGTATGCCTCACAACTTCATTCCTTTTCGTAGCAGCACAATATTCAATCATATGTATACACCATTGTTCACCAATCTACTTCTCAGTCAGTGTATCATTCAGCCACCTGCATTCATTAGGCATTATATACAATGCTCAAAGTCCACAGTCCATCAACACTCAATTTTAGGTAATTTCATTGTTCCCAAGAGAAAGATAACCAATAAACACACCCTCACCAAATAGGAAATCTAAACCTCCCCTTAACTCTTGTCCCTCCCCCCATTATTTACCCCTGCTGTTGCTGCGGTACTGCTGAATTTTTCCTGTTAAACATAGCCCAGAGTATGCAATAGCAGTTTCCCTGTACCCTTGACTTAAACACTCTTTGTACACAAATCATACCTTTGAAGTAAATCTTGCAAGAACTAATTTATATTTCTAATTTTAATCAGTGAGACAGGTAGGTCTATACAACCCCTTTCAATCTTGTTCATCTTCAATATGGTAATATTACTTCTAGACCCACTAGAGAACCACCTTCACTCCTATCTATTCCCTTACATTGGAGTTCAACCTCATTAGTTAATGGTTCACCCATCCCTAGCTTCTATGTATCTCTAAGTCCCCTATATTCTGTATTATAAGCCCCTCACTATACCTTTATGCTGGTCATAAAAATGGAATCATACAATATCTATCCTTTTGTGTCTGGCTAATTTCACTCAGCATTATGTCCTCAAGGCTCATCCATCTTGTCATGTGCTTCAGGACGTCATTTTGTCTTACTGCTGCATAATATTCCATCGTATGTATATACCAGATTTTGTTGATCCACTCGTCTGTTGATGAGCATTTGGTTTGTTTTCATCTTTTGGCGATTGTGTATAATGCTGCTATGAACATTGGTGTGCAAATGTCTGTTTGTGTCATTGCTTTCAGCTCTTCTGGGTATATACCAAGTAGTGCTATTGCCAGGTCATAGGGCAACTCAATATTTAGTTTTCTAAGGACCACCAAACAGTTTTCCATAGCAGCTGTACCATTATACATTCCCACCAGCAGTACCTAACTGTCCCAGTTTTTCCACATCCTCTCCAACATCTATGGTTTTCTGTTTGTTTAACAGCAACCATTATTATAGGTATGAGGTGGTATCTCATTGTAGTCTTGATCTGCATTTCCCTTATAGCCAATGAAAATGAGCATCTCTTCATGTGCTTTTGAGCCTTCTGAATTTGTCCTTCAGAAAAATACCTACTCCTGTCTTTCACCCATTTTATAATTGGATTGTTTGTTCTTTTGTTTTTGATTTGTATGATTTATTTATACATACAGGATATCAAACCTTTGTCTGATATGTGATTTCCAAATATTTTCGTCCATTGAGTTTGCTGCCCCTTCACCTTTTGACAAAGTCTTTTGAGGTGCAGAAGCATTTGATTTTGAGGAGTTCCCATTTATCTATTTTTCCTTTTGTTGCTTGTGCTTTGGATGTAAAATTTAGGAAGCTACCTCCTATAACTGGGTCTTAAAGATGCTTCCCTACATTTTCTTCTAGAAGTTCTGTGGTGCTAGTTCTTATATTTAGGTGTTTGATCAACTTTGAGTTAATTTTTGCATGCATATAAGGTAAAGGTCCTCTTTCATTCTTTTGGCTATTGATATCCAGTTCTCCCATGCCCATTTATTGAAAAGACTATTTTGGTCCAGTTCAGGGGTTTTGGAGGCTTTGTCAAAAATCAGTTGACCAGAGATTTGGTGGTCTGTTTCTGTACTCTTGTTTTGATTCCATTGGTCAGTGCTTCTATCTTTGTGCCAGTACCATGCTATTTTGACCATAGTGACTTTATAGTAAGTTTTAAATTCAGGAAGTGTTAATTCTTCTACTTTGTACTTCTTTTTTAGGATGCTTTTAGCTATTTGGGGTCTCTTTCCCTTCCAGGTGAATCTGGTAATTAGCTTTTCTAAGTCTTCAAAGTAGGTTGTTGGAAATTTGATTGGTACTGTGTTGAATCTGTAGATCAATTTGGGGAGAATTGACACCTTAACTATATTTAACCTTCTTATCCATGAGCAGGGAATGTCTTTCCACCTATTTAGATCTCCCTTGATTTCTTTTAGCAACGTTATACAGTTTTCTGTGTACAAGTCCTTCACACCCATAGTTAAGCTCATTCCTAGGTACTGGATTCATTTAGTTGCTATTTTGAATGGATTTTTTTCCTTGACTGACTCCTCAGTTAGGTTATGGCTTGTGTATAGAAATGTTACTGATTTTTGCACATTAATTTTATACCCTGCTACCTTGCTGAGCTTGTTTATTAGCTTAAATAACTTTGTTGTTTTCTCAGGATTTTCCCAGTATAGTATCATGTCATCTGCAAATAATGAAGGTTTTATTTCTTCCTTTCCAATTTGGATGCCTTTTGTTTTTTGTCCTGCCTGATTGCTCTAGCTAGAACTTCTAGTGCAATGTTGAATAATAGTGGTGACAGAGGGCATCCTTACCTTGTTCCTGATCTTAGGAGGAAAGCTTTCAGTCTCTATCCTTTGAGTATGATCTTAGTTATCCATTTTTCATATATGCCCTTTATCATATCAAGGAAGTTATCACTGATTCCTATTTTTGAAGTGTTTTTATCACAAAAAGGATGTTGAATTTTGTTGAGTGCTTTTTCAGCATCAATTAAGATGACCATGTGATTTTTTTCCCTTTTGATTTGTTAATGTGCTGCATTACACTAATTGATTTTCTTATGTTGAACCATCCTTGCATTCCTGGTATAAACCCCACTTGGTCGTGGTGTAAAATTGTTTTAATGTGTTGTTGGATGTGATTTGCTATTAGGTAGAGTTCCTTTTTCCTCATTTTTTTGGAAAATTTTGGGCAGGATTGGTGTTAGTTCTTGTTCTAGTTTGCTAGCTGCCAGAATGCAATATACCAGAAACGGTTTTTTAAAAGGGGAATTTAATAAGTTGCTGGTATACAGTTCTAAGGCCGAGAAAATGTCCCAATTAAAACAAGTCTATAGAAATGTCCAATCAAAGGCATCTGGGGAAAGATACCTTGGCTCAAGAAGGCCGATGAAGTTCAGGGTTTCTCTCTCAAGTGAGAAGGCACATGGCAAACACAGTCAGGGCTTCTCTCTTGGCTGGAGGGGCACATGGCAAGTACAGCATCATCTGCTAGCTTTCTCTGATGGCTTCCGGTTTCATGAAGCTCCCCAGGAGGCGTTTTCCTTCTTTATTTCCAAAGGTTCCTGGCTCGTGGACTCTCTGCATCTCATGGCTACATCGTTCTGCTCTCTCTGAATCTCTCATTCTCCAAAATGTTTCCTCTTTTATAGGACTCCAGAAACTAATCAAGACCCACTCAAATGGGTGGAGACATGTCGTCCCTTAATCCAGTTTAATAACCACTCTTGACTAAATCACATCAACCAGGGAGATGATCTCATTACAGTTTCAAACATACAGTATTGAATAGAGATTATTCTACCCTTATGAAGTGGGATTTATATCAAAACATGGCTTTTCTTAGGGGGCATACTTCCTTTCAAACCAGCACAGTTCTTTTTGGAATGTTTGATAAAATTCCCCTGTGAAGCCATCTGGCCCTGGGTTTTTCTTTATAGGAAGATTTTTGATGACTGAATGAATCTCTTTACTTGTGATTGGTTTGTTGAGATCTTCTATTTCTTCCTGAGCCAGTGTAGCATCCTTGCATATTTCCAGGAATTTCTCCATTTCGTCTAAGTTGTCTGGCTTGTTGGCAAATAGTTGCTCATAGTATCCTCTTATGATTTATTTCTTCAGGGTCTGTGGTAACACACCTCTTCTCATTTCTGATTTTATTCATTTGCATCTTCTCTTTTTACTTTTCAGTCTTGCTAGTGGCCCATCAATTTTATTGATTTTCTCAAAGAACCAACTTTTGGTTTTATTGATTCTTTCTACTGTTCTCCCATTCATTTACCTCTACTTTAATCTTCGCTATTTCTCTTCTTCTATTTACTTTGGGGTTAGTTTGCTGTGCTTAAGTTCCTTCAGGTTAGCAGTTAAGTCCTTGATTTTTGCTCTTACTTGTTTTTTAATATAGGCATTTAGGGCAATGCATCAACTTCTCAGCATAGCCTTTGCCACATCCCATAAATGTTGATATGCTGTATTCTCATTTCATTCATCTCCAGATAGCTATGGATTTCTCTAGCAATTTCTTATTTGTCCCACTGGTTGTTTAAGAGTGTGTTATTTAATCTTCTTATATTTGTGAATGTTTTTATTCTTTGGTGGTTATTGATATCCAGCTTCATTCCATTGTGACCAGAGAAGGTGTTTTGAATATTTTCAATGTTTTTAAATTTTATAAAGATCTATTTTGTGCCTGAGCATATGATCTATCCTGGAGAATGTTCCATGAGCACTAGAGAAGAATGTATATCCTGGTGTTTTGGGGTGTAATAACCTATAAGTGTCTGTTAGGTCTAATTCATTTATCAAGTTGTTTAACTTCTCTATTTCCTTGTTGATCTTCTCTCTGATTTTCATATCTATAGAAGGGAGTGGTGTATTGAAGTCTCTTACTATTATTGTTGAAACAACTGTTACTCCCTTCAGTTTTGCCAATGTCTGTCTCATGTACTTTGGAGCTTCTTGATTGGAAGTATAAACATTTATGATTGTTATTTCTTCTTGACAAATTGTCCCTTTCTTAATATCTAGTGTCCTTCTTTGTTTTTTATGATGTCTTTACATTTAAAGTCTATTTTGCCTGATGTTAGTGAAGTTACTCCTGCTTTCTTTTGTTTATAACTTACGGGGAACAACCGTTTTCATCCTTTCACTTTCAATCTATTTGTAATCTTGTGCCTAAGGTGAGTCTCTTGTAAGCAGCATCTAGCTAGATTATATTTCTTAATCCATTCTGCCATTCTTTATCTTTTAATTGGTAATTTTAGTCCATTAATAGTCAAAATTATTACTGAATAGACTTTCCTTGAATCTACCATCTTACCTTTTGGATTTTATTTGTCAGATCTATATATTATTTCCCTCTTTCTCTTTTTATCCTTTACGTTAACCTTGCTGGTACTCTTCAACTCTGTGCCCTCTTCCAGGGCTCCCTCTCCTGTCTTTTTTTTTTGTTTTTTCAACTGGCAGAACTCCCTTTAGTATTTCTTGTACAGCCAGTCTCTTGTTGACAAATTCTTTCAGGATTTGTCTGTGAAAATTTTAATCTCTCCCTCAGTTTTGAAGGACAATTTGGCTGGACATAAAATTCTTGGCTAAAAGTCTTTCTCTTTCAGGACCTTAAATGTGTCATACCACTGCCTTCTCACCTCCATAGAGCCAGTTGAATAATCTAAACTCAGTTTTATGGGGTTACCCTTGTATGTAGTACATTATTCTTCTTTTGCCACTTTCAGGATTTTCTGCTTCTCTTCAACATTTAACAGACTGATTAGTATGTGTCTTGGGGAAGGCCTATTTGGATTTATTCTATTTGGAGTTAGTTGAGCTTCTTTGACTTGTATATTTATGACCTTTATAAGGGTTGGGAAAATTTCCCCCATTATATCCTCAACTAATTTTCCTAGGCCTTTACTCTTCTATGCTCCTTCTGGGACACCAAAGATTCCTATATTTGTGTACTTTATTTTGTACATCATTTCCCTGAGATCCAATTCAAAATGCTCCATCTTTTTTTGCCATTTGCTGTTTTGAGTGTTTGAAATCAGTTGGCCTGCCCTCTAGTTCACTTATTCTTTCTTCTTCCTCTTCAAATCTGCTGTTGTGTAACTCTAGTATGTTTCTTATTTGGTCTACTGCATCTTTAATCTCTGTGATATCTGCTGTTTTTCTATTTATTCTTTCAGATTCCTCTTTATGCTCTTCTAGTATCTTCTTGTTCTCCTTTGTGTCATTAGCCATCACATTTATTTTGTTTAGTAGATTTATGTGGACATATTTGATTAGTTGTTCCAATGTCTGTGTCTCCTCTGGTGTTTTAATTTGGTCATTAGACTGGGCTATATCTGTCTGCATCATGATATTCTTAGTGATCTTCTGTTGTCTTTGCAACATGTAAATATCTTGACTGGTTTATTTGAAAGTTGATTTCCTTTGGTAGGCTCTAGCTCTGTATTTGTGGGATGGTTGTGGGACAGGATGCAGAGCATTGAATGGGACACAGCCGTGTGGTGATGTGTTGCAGTGCAGGTATAGGGGCAGGTTAGGGATGTAACACTGGGGGGGTGGGGGTGGGGCAGTATTTGCAGGACTGTATGGTCTGGGGGTGGGTGTAGCCTGGGTATGCAGGTAAGTGCCCAAAGCCTTTATGTGCTGGCAGCCACCTCCAGGGGGCAGGGAAGGGGAGGTAGGGCTTGGGAGCAGCATGGCAAGACTGTGCTTTTGCAGGAAAGATGGGTTGGCACCCACTTGACATGGGGGTGTGGTTTAATAATCAGATTCTGGAAGTACATTTCTTGGTTTTGTTGGGTTTGGGATATTTATATTAATTTTTCCCTGAATGTGCACATAAGGTTTCCCAGATAAGGGGCACATTAGTTAATGTTATTTACATAATATTAACTGTGTTCATCCCCTTACCCCAGCCCTTATTTTTAGGGTGACAAGAACAAAATCGGATGGAAAAATCCCCTATATGAGTGGCCAGACACTCCATAGACAAGGAATGGAATAAAATGAATTTTCTCTGCAAATATACAGGAAAGAGAGGAGCTGAATCCTCCTTCCCTCTTGAAAGGAGGGACAAAATCGGTTGCTTCTTAGATTTGGGCTGGAAAAGACCCTGGGTTTTCATTTTAACCTTCTGTAATGTAAATACATTCCTCCAAGGACCAGATAAGCTCTGGAGTGTCTATAACTTAAAGCTGTCTCCAAGATCCTGGGCCTTTTTCTTCTTTGAAATGTAAATACCTAGGAATATAGTGCTGCATTCTCCCTACACCTTCAGAGCTTAACCTGGGGGTCTAGTCTAGACAGTTATATTTGGTCCTCTTGGGCAGATAAGAGTAGTTTTATTATCCTTCTGGGTCAGCATAATTGCTACAGATCTAATTCTCCAGGTAGTCAAAAGTGAAATGTTTCTAGGGGAAGTGAAGGCAAACATTTCCTATTTCTATGTGATGTGCATTTCTGTGTCTCAGTAGGCTAAGGCTTTTTACAGGAACACTGAGAAACCTAGGGGAGATTCATTTATTTACAAGATTGAAGCCTAGCCTTGCCACTCAAAACTGGACATTGGCCAAGTGCTGTCTATGCATACTTCTTATGTAAAAGGAAAATGGCTATAATAGTACTACTTGATAGAATTAAATACAGCTATAAAAGCTAAAAATCCTTTGTACCAGCTATGATGACGAGATTTTTTAGTTAAATGATTATGCCTACATGTCCAGTGGGCCAGGAACAGTCCTGGCTTATGTGTATTCCTCCACATAATAATAATAGGACTGATACACAGTATAAAAGTTTTCCCAGTTAAGATAAGAAATTGTGCATCAATGTATATTTCTCTCTCTCCTTCTCCCTCTATATCACACTGTCTGTCTTTCTCATTTTAGTATTTTGTGACATTGTTGAATTTTTAAGTCATTTTATCTTATTCAAGTAAAATCTTTTTATGTATTTAATTATAATTTATTACCTTTTTTCAAGTTAGATTTTAAATTGCCTGTTGCATAAATTCCTGAAACACCTGAATCCCTTATGTATTTAACCAAACACCCAGTTCTTGTGTGAATTCAGGGATGTTTATATTAGTTGAGTACTGGAAAGTATTATTACATACAGCATGTCTAGGGATCATTTTTGAAAAAAATTTCTTCCAGACCTTGAGAATTGATAGCATCTTATGGCACTCCCGTCTATTCTGTAAACACTAATAGAACATCTAAGTATAACCACCTCTCAATGCTGATTCATATCTGCTTGGGCTTAATTCAGCCTCTCATTCTTTTCTACACATGCCTTTGAGAATTATGGACTCTCCCCTTTCCACTGGGTTTTGAAATAGGATTTTCAGAAATAATTTTTTTTCTCTGTTACAATTATTGTTCCTCTCTCTCAGCACCTTGTGAGTTTCCAATCTGATCAATAGGAAATAAAATTATAATATTCCAACTAGCGTTACCTGACAAAGGCAGCAGATTTTCTGCCCAATGCGTTCAATGACAAATTCCTGAAACACAGGGAATTCAAAGAAAGAGCTATTGGTAGGCATGAAGCAGGAGATCTGATGGCCTATTGGTCCAAAAATCTGTCTTCTTGAACTGCAGTGATTCTGATATAGTTTTATAGTATCAAATGATGTCAGGTTTTAGGATAATGAGCACAATGGCCCCAGATGAAATAATTAGAGGTGATCTAATTATTGAGCATGCACATGCTTAGTCAGAGAAAATATGTAAAAAAAAGGGTGGCCTTAATATGAAAATTGATGTGATTTTAATATTATGATGAGGTTTAAGTCTGTTCCAACCCAGCTCTTGGAGGGTTCCGATTGGGGCAGCCACAAGACCAAATAGCATGCCAGGCACAGAGGCAGTTATGAGTTTTATTAGGACTTAGGGACAGGAGATGGTCGCCAGTGGCAGAGGTCCAAAAAATCGAAGTAGTGGGCTGTGAAGTGGAGTGCAGCAGCTTATATTTCACAGGATATGAGAATAGAGTTTCAGCTGGTCTCATGACACAAGGGACTGGAAATTTGTTATCCGCATTTATGTCAGGGGCTAGGAGTTCCAATGCTTCACGAGATATGTGGTTTACAATATCATCTGTGCATTTTTTTCTCCCTGAGGAGGTCTGTGCACCTTTAACTGGTCCCTGGCAGGTAGGTGGCTAGGTGTGGCAGCTTACTCTGCATGGATGGGGAGCCTGGGTCCTGGGGCACAGACTGAAGACATGCTCAGTCACAGAATGGCATCTAAAGGGTGGTCTTAATGCGATGATGGGTTTGATGTTTAGTATTATAATGCGGTATCGGTCACTTATAAAGTCTGAACTACTGAGCATGTCAGGTAGGCCCGTTTCGGTTAGATCCACTTTTGTGTATCAAGATAACTTTGAACATGAGGAGGGTTAGTTCTGGGGTGGCCCCGCACCTTCATTAATAAACATTAGGGGCTGACTTAGTGATTACAAGATTCCAAAGTCAAAAAAAACTGGATAAAATGGGTACAAGTGAGGGTCAGTCACATGTTTTTTTTACAATCACAAGGGCACAAGACAAAGGCTGGACAATCATTATCAGAGATCAAAGCAGTTGGATTACAATTCAGTGATTTCAGCTATTTCCCTTTGTCTGCTCCAGTACACCAGAAAGCAAAAAGGAATATCTTCATGATGATTCAGCAACCATAATCATCCTTTAAATCCTAACTTCTTAGTTACACTAGGAAAATAAAAAGAATGTTTGAAAAATAAATCCTTGGACACATTGTTTAAATTAAAAATTTTAAATAGCTGCCTCCATGGGAATCCTCATCTACACATTTTTATTTTTCATTTTTTGTTTGATTTTTAGCACTTGGCATATTTGTAAATATGTACAAATTTGGCATATTTATAAACAGACTGAATAGAACATGCTGTTCTGTTCATAATTTGTTTATTGTTTATTGCCTACATATCCTGTTCCATCAATCTGTCAATTCATGCACAACTATCATGGCAATTTTACTTATTACAGATCTATGACATTTTTATTGTACTGAGGGATTAATAGGTTTTAATAATTTAGGAAGACAGAGTGATTAAGTGTAACCACATACACTCTCTTTCCAGAACCATACACACATTGCAATATGTAATTCCTCAAGGACTATAAGAATATCTACTTTATTCAGAGTTATGTTCTCCTGTGTCTAGAACAGCGATTTCACACACTCCATGCTCAATAAATATTAGTTAAGTGAATGAATTCATATATTTTATTAATAGCAGAATTAGGCACAATTGGAGCCTCCTTTTATAACAGATTTTTAGTCAATATGTGGGGATAGAAAATACTTTACTTTGGGAGTAGTAGTGCAGGCTGATGTGTTCACTGATTCTTTCATATAAAAATTTAAATTATAATCAATTTATACTCAATCTACCCTAAAATTTAATGTTTAATTATAACAGTTGTATAGTGACTGTTCTTGTTTGCAAAAGCTGCTGGAATGCAACCTATCAGAAATGGAACAGCTTCTAAAAAGGGAAATTTATTAAGTTGCAAGTTTCAGTTCTAAGGCTATGAAAATGTCCAAATTAAGGCAAGGCTATAAAAATGTCCAAATTAAGGCATCCAAAGAAAGATCCCTTGGTTCAGTGATGATGTTTAGAGTTTCTATTTCAACTGGAAAGTTACATAGTGAAGTCTGCTAGCTTTCTCTCCAGGCTTCTTGTTTCATGAAGCTCCCCTAGGGTCATTTTCCTTCTTCATCTCCAATGGTTTTTGGCTCTGTGGGCTCTAAAGCTTTTTCCAAAATAGTTTCCTCTTAAAGGTCCCAGTAAGCAACCCTGCCTTGCATGGGTGGAGACACATCTCCATGGAAACCATCTAAGCAAAAGTTACCACCCACAGTTGTGTGGGTCACATCTCCATGGAAACAATAAAAAAGTTCCCACCTAGCAATATCGATTGAGGATTAAAAGACATGGCTTTTCTTCGGTACACAACAGATCCAAACTGGCACATAGAAACATTATTGTAAGAAGTAGAAATGTCTTTAGAAACAAAACAAACCAAACATAAAAAAAAAAAACAACCCTCTTGTTCTTTTATCCTCATCCAGCCAATGTCATTCCCACTCCATTTACAAAAAAAAGACAACTTAGATGGCACACACAAGCCATCTTCAGGACTTCATTCCCATGACTATTTCAACCACTCTGTTCTCTACTACTGAAGCTTCTTTCATTGAGGGCCACAGAGTCATAACCCCCTCCCCCAACATTATCAAACTCGATGGATTTGACATTATCAAACCCAATCTGTCTTACAAAATGATTAGGAGATATTTGACGTATTTATTTACTCCTTCCTGGTTGAGATACTTTCCTCACTCTGCTTCTGAAGCAAACTTCACTCTCATTTTTCTTTTTAGCTCACTGACTGCTTCTTCTCTATCTCTTCTCTTTTATTCCATCCCATGTGGCCTCTGAATGGAGTATCTCAAGTCTCCTTTGTAGACCCCCTTTACTTTTATTCTCTTTCCCTAGGTAGTATCATCCTTTCCACATCTTTAAGTGGCAATTATATTCTAATGAATTCTAAATTAGTACCTCCAGCCTTAATGTCTACAACGAATGCCTGCTTGAACTCTCAGATCTCTCATAAACATTTTAAACTTAACATAACCAGATTGAAACTCTTGATTTTCCTTTCCCTTACATACAAAATTAGATTTCCCTAGTAGCTAAGTTAACAGAACCATTTCCTATCTGGTTTTAAAAGTCAGAAATTTGATATCTCCCCTTAGCTCACCCCTGACATTTAAAAATTCTTGCAATATTTTTCACTCTCCATTGCTACCCCCCAACTTGAAGTAGCCATTATCCCTCACAGGAATATTTGGTCATCTTTCTTCCATTATTTGTGTCCTCACCACCTTCCGACTGCCATTATTCTCCCTTCATTTTTCAGAGTATATGAATCAGAGTATGACCGGGTTTTGCTAAATCTCACTTAATTCACTCCTGTTACCCAGAATAAATTCTAAACTCCTTCCCACAGCCTGTGCTGTACTGCATAATCTGAACCCACCTCTTTCTCTGACCTCATATCCTGTCAATTTCCTATTTGCAGTAATTTTTATCAGTTCCCAGAAACATACAATGCTGTTTGCTATCCTAGACCATTTATCTCAATATCAGGTTTCTTTTCATGCTTCAAATTTCTGTTTCAAGTTCACTTGTGTGGAAAAGCCTCACATACCACATATTCCTCATTCTCAATTATGACCTGTAATTTCTTTCTACCATAAGCGCATCAAAATCTATACTTATGTTGTATATTTCTCTATGCGGCTATGAGTAATCACTTCAAGTTTTACTTTTATTATTTAAACATGTCCCTTCCTTTATCAATTTGTGTGGTTAACAGAAAACATGCACGTTTTACTTTGTTAATCTTGCCAGAAATGCAATATATCAGTAATGGGGTGGCTTTTATAAAGGAAATTGATTAAGTTACAAGTTTACAGCTCTAAGGCCATAAAAGTGTCCACACTAAGGCACCCAGAGAGAGATACCTTGACTCAAGTAAAGGCTGGTGACGTTTGGAGTTTCTCTGTTAGCTGGGAAGGCACATGGCGACATCTGCTAGCTTTCTCTCTGAGGTACTCCTTTCAAATGGCTTCCCTGGAGATGTTTTCTTTCTGCATCTTCAAAGGTTTCTGTGTCAGCTCTAAAGCTTTTTCTAAAAATGGTTCCCTCTTAAAGGACTTCAGTAAGCAACCCCACCTTGAATGAGTGGAAAAACATTTTCATGGGAAATACCTAATCACGAGGTTCTACCCAGAATTGTGTGAGTCACATCTACATGGAAATAACTTTACCAAAAGGTCCCATCATAAACAGTACTGAATCAGGATTTTAATACATGGCTTTTCTGGGGATACACAACAGTTTCAAACAGGCACAATGCACTAAATATAGCTGTGCATTGGGCATAAAATACAAGTTTCATGATGTAATATTCAGGGCAGTGTTGGCTTCAAAAACACTTAGTCCTTTAAGAAATGTGTTAGATTATTTTTAACATAAGATAAGGAACATTTTGTCTTTAAAATTTGTAGGTTTTTTCCTTTGTGTTAATATAAAATATATAACGCACCTTGGCTTCCATTTTATATTAACTATCAGGAGCTCAGAACCAAATTATGATTTTATCTATGCATTATATAATCTGTATCATTATTTCATATTGCTACTTTTAAAGCATTTCTATATAATTAAATAAGATTAGGTGGAATGACATATCATTTTTAATTTAAATTGACTTGCTAATACATACACTATATTTTGGTGCAATATAATATAGTGCAAATATTTTCATTTTTATAGAAGAAAATATGGTTGTGTGTGATTTTTCCATGACTCTTTATCATTAGGGATATTTTATTAAGTGAAAGGTAGATGTTGGCATGATCTTACCTTCCTTTTTATAGGACTTATACTGCATTTTATTGCCTATTTCCTTTTTTGCATCTTCAACTTAGACTATAAAGTTTGAAGGAATATGTCATGGTGATTTTGACAAGTACTATATGCCCAATGCACAGTGCCTGGCACATACTAGGGATTTAATACATATTAACTTAATGAAAGAATGAATGGTAAGATTTTGACATTAGACCAATTATTAGAAAAAGCATAAAAGCCAGAAAATCTGTCACAGATATACGTTTAATACCACCGTTTACTCTCTAGCATTAAGGTTTTCATCTTCAAACAAACCTCACTTTCACACAATCTCTTATTGCTGATTAGCTGAGGTGATGAGAAAATGAAAAATTGTGTTTGACTCAGCAGTCTCTCTCCTTTGCCTTACCACAGTATTATAGGATACATCCAAAGTCATTTTTTTAATGAAGTAGGTATATGTGTTGGAAATACGGAAATGATATATTATACAGTTTAGAATCTAACTCTCCTTTGAACATCCCTTTAATTTGGACTGTCATCTACTTTACAAAGTATACCACATACTTAGAAGACGTACTCTGCTCATGGCACCCAATGCCAAAACAAATGGTTTATTTGTTTATAACTTTCTGCTCTGGTTCAGAAGATGGCTTATATTGAAATGGCATTTTGGAATTGTTGATGGTCAGATAATCACTGGTGGGAAGCAAATGTTGTCAATAATCTAATAAAGAAAATCTTAAACAAGTAGTAAAGCCTGGACATAGGTATTCATATGGAGATGCCATGTTTTTATATATATGTATATAATAATTCCAAAGGCAATGATACAGGACAGAAGTGATAATCAGAAGCCACAGTATGTGTTCAGACTTCATAATGTATTATACATTAGTTTACAAGGTATTTCTATTTTGCAGAGTACTTCCATATTTCCCACCATGTATTGGTTGGATATATACAATAACTTTGACCCAAAGTTCATTATACGACAAAATTTAGTTTAAAAAGGAACAAATAAATTTGTGATAAAACTAATTAATGTTTTAATTAGATGATGATGTGGTAAAAGTTAGAAATAACCTCTAAGGATACATTATTATATCTCTATCAGAAAGCAGAGAGAAATTAAGTTGCAAATTTTTTTGTTTTCATATCGGAAAGAATAAAAAGTTAAAACTCCTACCTTTAAAATGTATACTAGTATTTTTATGTATAAATTTGTACTAAATACATTTTCACATGGATACTTTCATTTCATATTATTTTTGTAATTTGTGCTTTTTCATCCTAATTTATTTGTGTTTTTAATTGGCCAATGAAGAAAATTGAAAATATACTAAATATGCAAATAACCAAGTAGAAAATATCTGTAAATTCTATTACTTAAAATCTGCTAAAAATTTTTTGGGCATATTCTGCATCATTAAGGAAAGAATTAGCAACTTCTGGCTTCATCTTTGATATGTATAGAGTTTGGAAGTTTTTTTTCACATCCTTACATAAAAAAAAATCAAAGGTTTATCTTTGACCTGTTAGAGAACTTAGATTATAGAGTAAACTATCACCCAGAAATGAGATCTGCTTCCCTGGAACAGAAGTGACTTGAGCCATGAACTTGTAAGGGCATTTTAAAGGGTAATTTTGATGAATTGTTGGAGTGAGACTCTCCTGTGGGCCTCAGTCATAGGGTGCTCTCTAAACTTTGTGGGCTTTTTCTCCAGGAACCTTTTCATGGTAAATCACCCCTTTAAGGATTTGGGAAAGAAAGGGAAAGAAGAATCATTGTGGAATAACCCAGAGCCTTCTCTATAAGAAAGGATGACTTTTCTGAAGAAAATACTTTGCTAATGCCTTATTCCAACTCTCACTCCAGCTTCCTCTAGCCTTTCTGTCTCACTTAAGGGAGGGTGGAGGGAGGAAGAGCCAAAAATTAAAGAAAATAGATCAGAAATGTTGCAGTTAGGGAAGATAATAGGGGAAGGTGGGAAGAAAGCTACACCATCAGAAAATATGAAAATCACAATTTGAGACAGAGTTCACAGAAACACCTGAGATTACACAGAAGACTATAGACCATTCCTCCATCCCCCATGCCTTAGCTCTGCAGAAACATGGCTCCAGCATCACAAGAGTGGATTTGAAGAATAGAGGAAAGAGGGCACGACCTCTGGAACTCTCTCTGAGGAGGGGCCTTTAAGAAAGCCCCAGTCGAGAAGAGAGACGTAAACAGAGACATTGACATGGTCTGAAGTTGCGGCACTCCTTCGCTACTGCAGGCATTAAACATAGCTCAACTACTAGCCAGAATGAAATGAATCCTCCCACTAAATGCTTATTTACCTCAGTTCCTATCACTCAATGCCACATGACTATCTTCCAACAAAAACAACCACAACAAGGCAAAATCATGCCAAATGGAGTGAACTATCAAGCCACCAAAAACATTCATAATCTGAGTGCATATTGCAAAATGACAGAAGCATCTAACAAGGCTAATAATATATGATTCTACTGATGTGATATTCTGGAATAATCAAACTCTGGAAATGGAAAAGCATTCGGTGGTTGCCAGGAATTGGGGTGTAGGTGGGGAAAAGCAGGGGTTTTTAAATAGGCGGATAGTGAAGGAAAACAGAAATGTCAGAGATTAAACTCATTAGCATCTTGGAAATTCCTACTCCTCAGAATTGGAAATACTTTTTATCTCATAAGTAAATAAAATTGATATACCATAAAACAGAATTTATTTGCTGTATACCAGCTTCCTACTGGACATCTATTCCTGGATATCTCAAGAGTACCTCAAACTCACCATGCTCAAAATTAGATTTATTATCTTCTTCCTAATTTGATTCTGTGCCAGTGTCTCCCATTTCTGGAAATGTTTCTACTATCTATTCTGTTATCCAGGCGAGGCATGCACGAGTATGTCTTAGCATTGAACAACACCAAAATGTTGCAAATTTAGGTCAGTTTTAACTTAAAAATGTATTTTGATCTGATTGTTTCTCCTCATTTCCATTAGCAGCATCCTATTATTTCCTGTATGACTTATTTCACTCACTTCTAAATAACCAGTATATATCTTATCTATTTTAATCTCTATGCTGTGACCAGAGCGAACCTTTCAAAATTCAAGGATGTTTATCTCAACACTGCTTAAAAATGTTCAGTGAAGAAAAAAAGAAAAACAAACAAACAAAAATGTTTGGTGAATGCCCATTATTTACAGGATAAAATTATAAGTGCTTCATATGCTTTATAGATAAGATTGTATATGCGACATTGTCCAAGATAATTCCAGATTCTACTTGTTATCCTTGTGGCATAATTGTTAACAGACCCTTTTCACTCACAGAGGTAAATTGTGATTTCATGATTTCATTCTATGAAATGTCCTCATTGCAACAGACAGGCCAGCACTTGCCCAACCAGGCAAACGGGCACCACCACCTGGCCAAGTTGACACATGAACCTGACCATGACTGTCCACCCCTTGTCAACTTGGCAGCTATACACATCACCTTAAACCATACTTAATTTCTAAGTATAAAACAATAAAAGTCAAAAAGTTTTTCCTTGCCTAATAATACTCAACTGTCCTGCATACAACTGGAAATGCATTAAATCTCCCCAGAATAGGGTTCAAGTCCTTGGATAATATTCATTCTTAAACTTGATCTCTTACAACTTAAATGCCATAACATGAACAAAACAGCATCACAGTCCTCATTTCTATAACTGATCATGTGGTTATAGTTCACATATATCACTACCTCCTTCCACTACCCATTCCACATTCCCTTTACCCTCAGCAAGCACTTCAGCTGTCTGTGGTTCTTTGCCTGGTGGGGTGACCCAAACCTTCATTCCTGAAGTTTCAGAGCCATTGCTCTCTGCTTCATGGTGCTGCAGCATTCTCTGCTCTCTCTGAATCTCTATTCTCCAAAATGTTTTCTCTTTTATAGGACTTCAATAAACCAACAAAGATCCACCCAAATGGGTGGAGACATGTCGTCACCTAATCCAGTTTAACAACCACTCTTGACTAAATCACATCATCCAGGGAGATAATCTGATTACAGTTTCAAACATACAGTATTGAATAGGGATTATTCTACCTTTATGAAATGGGATTTTAATTAAAACATGGCTTTTCTAGGGGGCATACATCCTTTCAAACCAGCACAGTAGTCCTGCCTGGATTGAGTTGTTGCAGTTTTCCATTAATATTAATCACAGGGCATGGTAGTACTAAAAGATGCCCTAGGGGATCTCCTATATTCCAGGAAAACTCTTCTTTACCTCCACTGTTTAGTTGTAGTTGTATTTACTCCCAATAGTCAGGGCCAATCACCCCAGCCAGTAATGTAATCACCCTTTTGGCTAGTTAATCCAGAGGCATGAGTAGCCCAAAATGACCAGGTGTCAGTCTTAGATTCCAGTTCAATGGAATCATTGTTGTTTCTCCTGGTAGAAGCACTCCCCCTTTTGGAACTAAAACCTGTAGACTAGCAGAGCTCAGGATCCCAGGGACAGGAAGCAAAACTTCTCCTAGTGGATCACTAGGGGTAATAGTGAGTGGTACCACTCCCATTTCCACCCCCTGGTTCCTGGACCCATGGATCCTGGCTATGGGAGAAACAGCACCATACAGCGGGTGCTGATTCAGAGCATACACAGCTTCCTGGAGAACATTAACCCAGCTTTCAAGGTATTGCCACCTAGTTGGCACTGTAATTGAGTTTTCAAAAGGCCATTCCACCATTCTATCAATCCAGCTCCTTCTGGATGACAGAGAACATGGTAAGACCAGAGAATATCATGAGCATGTGCCCATTCCAACACTTCATTTGTTTTGAAGTGTGTTCCTCAAACAGAAGCAATGCTATATGGAATACCATGATGATGGAGAAGGCATTCTGTAAGTCCACGGATGACGGTTTTTTCAGAAGCATTGAATGCAGGGAAAGCAAATCCATATCCAGAGTATGTGTCTATTCCAGTTAGAACAGATCACTACCCCTTCCATGAAGGGAGTTGTCCAGTGTAATCAACCTGCCACCATGTAGCCGGATGGTCATCTCGGGGAATGGTGCCATATTGGGGGCTGAGTGGGGGTCTCTGCTGCTGGCAGATTGGGCACTCAGCAGTGGCTGTAGCCAGGTCAGCCTTGGTGAGTGGAAGTCTATGTTGCTGAGCCCATGCATAACCTCCATCCCTATCACCATGACCACTTTGTTCATGAGCCCAGTGGGCAATGACAGGAGTTGCTGGGGAAACAGGCTGACTGGTATTCACAGAACAGGTCATCTTATCCACTTGATTATTAAAGCCTTCCACTGTTGAAGTCACCCTCTGGTGAGCATTCACATGGGACACAAATATCTTCATGTTTTTAGCCCACTCAAAAAGGTCTATCCACATACCTCTTCCCCAGACCTCTTTGTCACCAATTTTCCAATTATGGTCTTTCCAAGTCCCTGACCATCCAGCCTAACCATTAGCAACAGCCCACGAGTCGGTATACAAACATCTCTGGCCAGTTCTCCTTCCAAGCAAAATGAACAACCAGGTGCACTGCTCGAAGTTCTGCCCACTGGGAGG
>PVIY010044514.1:0-19664 GCA_004026745.1 Myrmecophaga tridactyla
CTTAGCATCCTCACCTGCAAAACAGAGATAATAACTAACTGATGGTGTTGCTTTGAAGATCAAATAAAGTAATGTGTTTATAATGGTTAGAACATTTTCAAAAAATTATTATTTTAGAATCTTAGACTTGGCAGAGAAACTTTGGTTCATTTAGTCCAACTTTTGGCCCAGTGCAGGAATGGTCCATACAAACATTTCTTGACAAATGATCCTACAAACTCCAGTGAAAGAGAGCTCAGTATCTTCTATATGGCCATTCCATTTTTATAAATATTTTCCTTGCAATGAATCCTAAATCCACCTCCCTGTAATTTGTATCCATTAGCCTTAGTTCAACATTCTGACATTAAATATATGGTATATTTAATCTTCCACCTTTATAATAGATCTTAAAATATTTGAAAACAATAAAATAGAAGGAATTATTATAGCATTAACTCTAAAAAGAAAGTCTTTTTTTACTGAAACAGATATTTTTAAGGCCTTTGCCCATTTTTTTCCAGACACTTGGACATCTTGATTGCTCTTCTTGTATATGTACTCCAGTTGGCAAATTTATTTTAGTTTTCGTGATATCACGCTTTCCCTGTAATAATGTGACTGTTCCATACACTTTATTTCTGGGTTTTGTGATTGTACTTATGATTTTAACTTTCAGAATTAATTTAACAGAGTCTAATGTTAATGTTTTTGCCTACCCTCCCAAACAACAACACTATGTTCTAGTCACTATATTAAATGCATGTGTTTGCTACTTCTGTTTTCACTATTTATTTTAGATGTCAGACTCTCCTTGTGTGCCCACTTCCTCTTCTAAATACAGCATTTAGAAATTTACCTAGTGAGGTTCTGTTGATAATGTAGTCTCTCAGTTTTTGTTTTCCTGAATATGTTCCTGAAAAATAGCTTTTAATAGATAATTTGACAAGTACTTTCTCTCAGTACTTGAAATATTATTCCACTAGCTTCTGCCTTCCATTGTAGCAATTGGAAAGTCAGCTGTTCAGTCTAATTTGACCATTTTTCAAATCTCCTCTTGTCTCTGGTGTACTGCAGTTAGATTTTGATGTATTGATGTATTCTCTTTCTTCTGTCTGAGATTTGTTGGGATTCCTAAATCTAATACAATGATTAGTGCCTTTTATCAATTCTAAATAATTCTTAACCATTGTATCTTCACATATTTTATCTCTCTCAGTTCTCTATTTGTTCTTTCTGATACTCCAATAAATATGTTAAACTCTTTTTGTTATCCTCTTTATCTCTTAGCCTTTCTCTCAGATATTCCATCATTTTGCTTTTCTGATACAATCTGGGTAAATACATCAGCTCTATCTTCCAATTACTAATTTCTCCAATTATACTTAATCTACTGTTTATATATCCATTGAGTTTTTCATTTCAATTATATATATATATATATATGTTTTCATTTCTAGAGGTTGTATTTCATTATTTTTCTTATTCTTTTTCATGTTTTATATATCCTCTTTCATTTTTTAAATATGTTAAATTTTATCCTGAATCTTAAAAATATGCAGTTTGGGCAGGCCATGGTGACTCAGCAGGTAAGAAAGCTTGCCTGCCATGCCAGAGGACCCGGGTTCATTTCCCGGTGCCTGCCCATGTAAAAAAATATATATATATGCAGTTTAACAAAGTGGTTAGAAGTAGGCTCTGAAGTCAGACTACCCAGGTAACTATCCTAACTCTATAATTGAAGGTTTATGTGCCTAGTTCTACATTTTGTCATTTCTGCTAGTTCTCACTTATACTGCCTTGCTTGTGATTTCTAAATGTGATCACCTATTCATTAAGAATTTTTATAGAAAGTCTATGAGGTTTTAGTAGGAACAGGTTTCTCCAGAGAAAATGTTCATTTGCCTCTCACTGGTGCTTGGAAGTATGACCATTTTTTTGTCTTTGTTAAAATAATTTTTCATGTTGGGATTTTCTGATCACATAGATTATTTGGCTTTGATCACTAAATCCAGGTGAGTTTAGTATTTTTCAAGTCACTCTTTCAGTGAGGGTGTAGCCCATTTCATTTTTGGCCTCAATATATTTTTCTCACTATTTGATAGCTTCCCCATTCATTTAAGGTTGTGGTTTTCATTTAAAATTGGAGTGGGGGGTTGATGGAGATTTTAATTTTATCTGGTCCTGCTTTATTTTTAGAACTGGAAGATATTTAAAATTATGATCCAATATATCAATTGCCTATAACAAATTTATATTTATTAATGTCTTCTTCAAGGCAGGGACAAAAATGTCAAGGACTTTTGATGCCAGCTAAGGTTGATATCTCTATCTGTCCATTGATCACATTTCCACTTATCTACCAAAAGTCCTCCCAAAATTATACCCTTTATTCAATCATTCCCCTGCATATAACAGGATAATATTTTAGGCATGATTAAAGAAACTCTTATGACTTTATATCCCATTTCTTTCTCTTTGCCCTTATAGTGAAAGTCTGTGAACATATTATCTACACATTTTCCCCAAACTATTTGCTTCCATTTTATCTTAAATCTACTTGAATGAGGTTTTTCCTCACCACTCCATTGAAGCTGCTTTTATAAAGCCTACCAATAACTTCCATCTTGCTAAGTATTCATTTTACTTGCCCTATCAGCTGTATTGCCAAAGCTGATCACTTGTCTTTGTACACTCTCTTGCCTGGTTTTCTCTACTTTCCTAGTTGTTTTTCAGTCTTCTTTGCTGATTCTTCTGCATCTCCCTAAGTTCTAATATAAGGCAATATAAATCAGTGAAGTTGATGTTGATCCTTGAGAAGATTATAAAACAGATTAATGCTATTACTTCTGTACAGTTATATATTTATCAAGAACAAGTTTTTCTAGGTCAATCATGTGTTTGATATATAGGTCATATGTATTATTCATAGACATAATTAATTATATTTTCACCAAGTCTTCAGATGCTGTCATTCTGTTGTTTCTGTAGAAGAGATGAAAAAATGTCTAGGAAGTTGAACAGCCAAATGCAATAAATACAAATTAAAGGATCCAAATAAAAAACAGGAGGGATCTTTAGTACTATTCCACAGAGTTATGTCCTTTCTCCCAATTGTTTCATTCACTAATCAACTGATTAATTATGCAAATATTTATTGAGTGCCTATATTACCAGGCACTGATCTGGGCACTGAGCATACAGCTGTGAACAAAATATTTTAAAATTCTGGCTTCATAGGGACTTTTATAATGGAAGAGATGGATAATGAGCACATAAGTAAAATATACCATATGTTACATAGTACAAGGGCTAAGGAGAATAAAAGCAGGGAAGGGAGTAATTATAAATAGGGTCACCAGAGTAGGCCTCATTGCAAAGATACATATAAATAAAGACTTGAAGGAAGGGAAGGAGGACGCTTACTATTGCTTACTCATAATCGTATTACAGCATCTGATATAGTAACCAGCCATATTGGTGCTCAATAAGGCTTCTAAATAAATACCAAATAAATCAATATATGAAGTCTGATTATCTATAAAGACCTTTATCCTAGAAACCATAGTAGAATCATGAGAATCCTTTCCTATAAAACAAACTTATCTGACTGATTTTTCACTTGTAACTTTTTGATGACTCAACAGAGCCACAAACTGAAGGAATCAATTCTCTGGTCACCATGGCTGCTCTGGGAGTGTCACCTGTTGTTACTTCTCTTATCACAAAAATGGTTAGAAAAATGACCCTGTATGCTGTGTTTAGAGGATGTTTTACCTAGGGGGTAAAGAGAGATGCCATGGACTGAATTTTGTCCCCCAAAAAGAAATGTTCAAATTAACCCTCCATGTTGTGAATGTGACCCAATTTGGGAATAGGATCTTTAAAGATATTATTAGTTAAAATGAGGTCAAACTGGTTTAGGGTGGACACTTAATCTAATATGACTGGTGTCTTTACAAGAAGAGGAAACTTGGACACAATTAGGAGAGAGACAGGATCGTCAAACCACCAGAGGCCAGAGAAGCAACGCAGTGATTCTTCCCGAGAGACTTTAAGGGAAGACTGTCACTACCCACATCTTGATTTCAGACATCTACCTTCAAGAACAGAAATAAATTTCTGTTGTTTTCAGCCACCTAGTTTGTGGTAGTGTGTTAGGGCAGCCCGAGCAAATCAAGATAGGTTGATGTATCTGGGAGCACAATTCAATAGTAGTACTTGTATTTCTTTTGAGATTTGAGGTGAGGTCAGTATTGTGGGTTTTTCCTTTGGGGGTGAGGGGGGAGAAGGATGGAAGAAATCTTATTAACGCCACATATAAAATAGAATCGAGCCAACGGAATCGTTTAAAAATGTAAAATAAATATCTCCAACAGATTTCAGAATGTCCTTTAATATTGATAAGCTTTTCTTTCTAGGGTTTCACCAAGGTTTTTCAAGCTCATGTTTCTTTAAAGCTGCTTGGGTTTCCTGAGAGGAACTAAGGCTGACGTTTTTCCTCTTAGCATCTAGCTCCCCAGCAGAGCACTCACAGGCCTTCTCACTCTTTCTTCTTTGGATTCTTAGAAACAGCCAAAAATATTAAAAAAGTTGTTATGACTACCTCTATAACATCAGTAGTCATTAGAGAATTACCTTCATTTCTTATAATTAAATTGCTTGTGATTTTTTTTTTTAACACACTTTCATCAAGCTAACCAGCCAAAGCAAACCCAACAAAGTTAAATTTTCCTAGAAGACTAAGGATGAAAAGTCAGCAATCCCTAACGGGGACAATGGGACTGGGTTGGCGATGTGATTTTTCCAGAACTTTACCCTGATCAGAAGAGATTACATTGTTCTTGAATTCAAGAGGAGATGAATTACGGAGGTCCTAAATGCCAATCTATATGGCACCATTCTTCCTGTTTTTGAACATAATGTCAAATGGTCAACAAATATAAAGGGCTGCTTTTCTTTATGATATCTACATTGTAATTATAAAATGAACCTTACCATATTTTATTTCCCACTTTGCCATCCCAAACTCCTAGAGAATTAAATGAAAAATAAGTGGGAGAATTTGAATGCGGGCTTCTGTCCAAGCCAGTCACTAGTCCAAAAACCAGTTTTTAGGGAACACCTTCCTTAAAATCCTTCTCATCCCCCATTAGTCCTGAGATTCAGATTCATATCAGCAAAATATAGTTGATAAATAACACTTGTACTCAGCTAATTGTAGTAAAGCATTTTAAGATCTTTGAGAGAAATACAGGATTCAAAACTAAAATATTCAAAACCATATAAATGTCTAACTTTGGCTATACTAAATAAGAATGTGTATTCATTAGAATAGAATTTGGAATAAAGTTTAGTTCTGTAATATACCCATTTTGGGAAAATATATATGTATCCCAGAGGTACAATTCATGAACACAAAAAATTGGTATACTAGGTAGGTCTTCTTAGACTCTCCATTAGCTATTATTGGCCTAGCTCTATTTCTTTTATGTACCTGGAAGTAATGAATTGTGCTCTTTATTCTACAAATTGTTTCTTTTCACAAAATCCAGTTTCTCAAATAAATGAGGCTTTTTCGCTTTTCACTAATTTCAAGCTTTTCTACACATCTACACCTCTTTTCATTCCATCAAAATAGTCAGAAATTTACTATCAATTTCTGGAGATGCTAAGAAGCCTAAATAATGTTAATATTATCCAAATTTGGATAAAGTTATTTTCATGAATTTCAACAATCTGGATGAGGTAACCATTTTATAACCTGCCAGAATATTGAGCTACTTACTTGATTTTCTAATTATGATTTTAATATATTTATTTGGAAAGTAACTGTGCTCTTTATTAAAAAAAATTGTGGTGGGGGCACAATTGCAAGGGTTAGAGATAGTTGGCTTGAATTGTGTTATTACATCTTCAGTAAGTCTACCTGAATTCTTCCAGCTTTGCCTTTAATTATCTTCGTAATATTGGCCAGGACATTTATTTATCAAATCCTTAATCTATAAAAAGAGGAGCTTCATTTAAACACCATCCAAGATTGCTTCCAGCTCCAAGGGTAGCTAAATTCTTCCATATTATTTTTTAATGGAATGGCATTAGAAGAATGAACGGAATTGATCAATCCAGTCTTCTGTTTCTTCCCTGTTCTGAGCCTGCTAAATTTCTCAATCATTGCCATATGCATGACTTCTTCTGAGGGGAAGTTCTCTACTTAGGGCTCTCCAGAGGCAGCTCATGGATGTCACAACTGACTGAACAGGGCATGGTCACTCAGCTTACAGATCCCCTCCACCCACCCCCCTACCCATGTCCTATTGCAACTAAATGAGTAGGGCCAATAACATTTGCTAAATGCCTGGAAATTTTGAACTAGAAGAATAAAATAAGTCAATTATTGATGGAATTTGTAACTACACAGTCATTGGAAGCAGAGGAACTAGTGAGGCCACAGTGTACTTCATGCAGTCTCAAAAAATTTAGAGCAATTTAATACAAATGTTAGAGAAGTTTTCTCCTCCTTACCAATGCCACATTAATTTGATTTTTTTGTTATAAACCATCAAATAAAAGGTTCAGAACCCTTTGAGACAGATATCATTCAGAGATTATTTCAAAAAGGCTCTTTTGTTTTCTACTCAAGATTACATTTAAATATAGTGAATTATCAGCCATAAGGGTTCTTCAACCTTCAGTGGTGATGCTCCCTCTAGAACCATTGCAGAAGGCATGAGCAGACTGAAGACATCCTTGTTTTAGGAGGGCCAAACTTGGACATGACCTGGCATGGCATCTCTTATTTAGAATGGCCTGCCTTCCTCTTTTACACCAGGATGACTGGCAGTATTAAGTTCAATTACAGCTTCTCCTCTTACAATTGAGACATGAAGAAATCAACCTTCCACACTCTCTAGCAGAGACTGTAAAGTAATGTTCCAATTTGCTAAAGCTGCTGGAATGCAATATACCAGAAATGGATTGGCTTTTATAAAAGGGATTTATTAAGTTATAAGTTACAATTCTAAGGCCATGAAAATGTCCAAATGAAGGCATCAACAAGAGGATACCTTCACTTACAAAAGGCTGATTGCATCCAGGGCTTCTCAGTCACATGGGAAGGCACACGGCAGTGTCTGCTGTTCCCTCCTGGCTTCTGGTTTCAGATGGCTCTCTCAGCTTCTGGTATCTCCTGGGACATTTCCTTTTGCATCTCCAAACATTTGTGTCTTCGTTTCTCTGTGTCAGCTCTGAGTTCTCTCTCATACAGGGTTCCAGGAAAGGATTAAGACCCACCTTGAATGGGCAGAGTCATATCTCCATGGAAACAATCTAATCAAAAGGTCCCACCTAGAAATAGGTCTGCTTCCACAAGATTGATTAAAAGAACATGGCTTTTCTAGGGTACTTAGTTTCAAACTAACACATGTAGCAATGCAAAAAATCACAGTCTTGACCCCTGTTTGTAAGCAGAATGATCTGATCAGATTCTCCAACCAAAAGAGGCTGAGTAGAACACCCTCTAAAATTAATAATCTAGGGGATCTTTAATCAGGGAAAAATCAGAGAATCATGGAGTTAGATGGACATTTTAAAAGTTATCTAACTGAGCTATTGCTTATAAACTAAACCATTCAAAATGGATCATTATTTTTCCTAGTTTGAGAACCCTTAAACCCTTATTCGATGGTGTTCCAAGAGAATGCAAAATACCCCCCAACCATGGTACTTGAAAGTGGTCTAGAGAAAGGTCATCTACCTTCTCATTTCCAGAATCCAAGTTTCCTCCTATCTAATCCCAAAGATGGGAGTCAAGTTGACCTCAAATTTGTCAGATGATCTATTGTAACTCCAGGGCTTTCTGCCTCAATCTCAGAGCAATCTCAGCTGAAGAAGCCAAAGACCAAAGTCAGCTCCCAAAATTACCCATTATGGATAGAAATCTTCCTTTACTGTTTCCATGATTCATTCAGTCAACATTCGATTGTGATTATAATATTCCAGACATTCCTCTGGGCACTGGAGATAGAAGACAGAAACAAGATCTTGGCTGTTATAGCTTGTATTATCCAGGGCTCTCCAGAGAAACAGAACCAACCTATATATATATTAAGAGATTCAGCATAGAATTTGGTTCACATGAGCATGGGGATTTAGTAAGTCCAAATTCCACAGGGCAGGCCACAGTTTGGGAACTCTGATGAAGGTGACCATGGCTTTCCCAGGAGAAGCTGGTTAGCTGAATAATAGAAAAAAATTGTTCTTCATGATTGCTGAAACCATCAGTTCTCTCTCTAAGCCTTCAACTGATTGAATGAGTCTTCTCTCACTGCTGAAGGCAATCTCCTTTGTTGATTGTGGATGTAATTAGCCAAAGGTGCAATCAACTCACTAATGATATAAGTCCATGAAATAATTCCACAGTAACAATCAATCCAGTGCTCACTTGACTAAACAAGTGAACACTATAACTTAGCCAAGTTGACACATGAAATTAACCATCATAGTCCAGCTCGTGTCAACTTGGCACCTTTATACATATCCTTAAGCCAAATTAGTCTCTAAATAAAGACAATAACATAGTCAAACTTTCATCTAGATAATTCAACTGTCCTGTATACAACCAGAAACTCACTACTTTCCCCAGAAGAGGGAAAGTCCTTGGGTAATATTCACTCTTAAATTTGATGCACTGTAACTTAAATATTATGACATAATATAGCAGAGTTAGTACAACTTGCGTTATATGATAAAGTGATAAAGAAGAAAAACAAAGATATTTACTTTACGTATATACAAACTTGTTTATAACAAAACAAGGATGAAATACTCATAACTATGAAAGACCTCATTTCTGCAACTGGTCATGTGGTCATAGCTCCTATTTTGACTAACTTCTTCCACTACTCATTCCATTTTCCCTTTACCCTCAGCAAGCACCTCAGTTGGTGGTAGTTCTTTACCTGGTGGGGTGACCCAAACCTTCACAGGGCATGGTTATACTAAGAGATGCCGTAAGGGATCTCCTCCATTCCAGGTAAACTTGTCTTTACCTCTATTTTGTAGTAGCAGTCCTACTTTTCCTTGATAACCAGGATGAATCACCCCAGAAAGCACAGTAATTCTCTTCTTTGCCTGTTGTGTCAGAGGCATGAGGAGCCCAAAGTAACTGGGGGTGGGCAATCTAAACTTTCAGTTCAATGGAATTATTGCTGTGTCTCTCCTGGTGGGAGCGCACTTCCTTTTGGAACTAAGACCTGTATACCAGCAGAGCTTAAGCTTTCTAGGAGAGGAAGCAAAATATTTTCTGGTGGATTACTAGGGGTAATAGTGATTACTCCTATTTTCACCTCTTGATTCTTGATCCTATGAATCCTGGCTATGGAGAAACAGCACCACAGAGAGGATGCTGATTTAAAGCCTATACAACCTCCTGAAGAACGTGGCCCAGCCCTGCAAGTTATTGCCACCCAGTTGGTGTCATAACTGAGCCTTCAAAAGGCCATTCCACTGCTCTATCAACCCAGCTGCGTCAGAATGATGTGGAACACAGCTCTCACATCCATATGGAGAGAGAAAAATAAAAGCGAACAAAGGAATAAATGAGAATATGTAGACTACAGCCCTGATGAAGGTTGGGTGTCTTCTTTAGATTATGAAGCTGACTTCTGAAGAGTTTATGAACAGGAATGATAAGAAAGACAGTCAAGAAAGATTTTTAAATTGCCTTCTCCTTCAACAGACTTCTGCAGCAGCATTTATTTCTAGAGCACTACCGGATAGCACAAGAACAGGCAAAACCGCCAGGACTGGTTCTCTCCCAGTGTACACAGATCTGTCTATGGGATCACCAAAAACACCTCTGCTTCCGGTGTGTCACAGAAGACTGGGGAAGAAGGGGTGAAGATTCCTGAATGGCTGTCCACTTACTCCTTTGAAAAGCCTGTAAGTTCCTTAGGAAGAGGGGGAAATACCCCCTTATCCACCGGGGAGAGAAGGCATACAAAGTCCCTTGCCAGTTTCTATTTAGTGCCGAACCACCTTGGAAAAAGTAAGGAACCCAAAGGATTAAAAGCTGTCCCTTCATTTTCTAGGGTAATCATTTAAAATCCCCCATATTAAGAAGCCTACTTTATTATTCCACAACTGAGTTAATATCAAAATCCTTTCTCAACAGTGTTCCTAATAAAAAGCAGATGTGGGAAGCACCTCACAACCAGGAGAACCCCCACTCATATCTCTCCTTTCCTCTGTCTATTGCACATAAGCCAAATTTAAACCAGCAATCATGCATGTTTCCAATCAGCCCTCCAACTTTCTCCCCATGGAAGTAACTCTTTGGCTTGCACAAAGGAAGGAAATGTTTTCCTTCAAAAAGCAATACCAGGACAGGGAGCAGCTCTTTCTCACTGACCAGCCAGTGAGAAAATCAATGCAGGAGCAGTCAGGGAAAGACAAGAGAGGACCTGAGCCAGCAGAAACAATTAGAAAGACAGAGGAGAATCAGGGAAACATTTATACAGTCTGAGAACATGAAGCACGTCTTCCTAAAAGCCCACCCTTTTGTGGATTCATAAGGAAGTATGGTTCACGCTGAGGAACGCTATCGCTACCTTATCTCACTCATCCCTGACTGTAAACTGAAGAAACAAACGTGATATCTTAGAGTCCCAGAGGTGGGGATGGGGGGAAGCTGACTTTCATAGTATGTGGAAGGAGGGACATTAAACAAGTGTAGCTAAGAAACACAAATGTCCTTAGGTCCTTTTATGAGAACTCTTCCTCCTTTTCTGTAAGGAAATTTAAATATTTTCTCATACCATGAAGAATAATAAAATGTCACAATTATCCAAAGAGTAGGTCCGTATAAACAAAACCTGTTCAGGAGGAAAGGTAAGTAAAGGTATAAAAACAAAAGAGTCATTTCTCCTTCCAGCCTCGCTCCCACTTTTCTAGATCTGCCCCCTCCAATGCTTCTGACCTGTTCTTAGAAAATGTATGAACTCAGCTGTGAAAAACTGCAAACTATTTGAGGCTTCCGGGCATTTCATGAAAGAAACAGGCTACATGGGAATATTGTTGTTGACATTGGCTTTTGTCTGGAGCTTTTAAATATACATGCAGAAAAAAGATTATTTGTGAGACTGAGGCGTTTCTCTGTCTGCAGAGTCTTTATCAAAAGTAATTAGAAACAAGCCTGTCTCCCATCTGAAAGGCTTCTCATTGGAAAAAGCACCAGTTGGGTTGTGTGTGCTGTCCTTTTCTGACAGCAGATCTCAAAGCAAAGCAAAATACCATCCATAGTAACAATCAAAACACTAGAAGGCTGGTGGTTAATTCAATAAAACCCTTGAGCACACAGACAGCTGATAATGCCTAACCGACTAAACAGATAGCGAGTGGCTGACAGTTCTGGGAATTAAACTGGATATTTATTTTAATTCGCTTAATTTAAAACTGGAATAACATTTTATTGTACAGTGAGTTTATATAAATTTTTTAATGCTTGGTTTAGTTCCATGCTTATTTGTACATGGCAATCTTTAAATATTTATCACATGTAGCTTTTTTATGATACTTTTAATTTTCCCAAAACACTGCAGAAAAAAGTTTAATACAATGACCATAAAAATCAGTAGACCATCACACTATGTTTAAAAAAGCCTTCCCAGTAATAAGCAGCCTGCAGTCAAATCTTGTGCCTCTGCCACCTTCTAGCTCTGTGAGTTTGGCCAAGTAACTCTCTAAGCCGTACTACAACCATCTATTAAATGAGATCAAAATAAGCCCAACACATAGGGTTATTGTGAACTTTCATAGGTAGAATAATTAGTAGAATCCGTGGCACATAGTAAGTGCATATTATTACCCACTCTCTTTTCCAACTTGGCATCAGCTAGCTAATCCACACATTTGCCCTCAGGAGCTCAAAACCCCAGCTCTTGAGTCACACTGCTCATCAGAAGCCTATTAGGATGGGAATTATTAGAGACCACATGGCTCTTTTCACTTAATAAAGTCCAAAATGCGAAGCCCAGTCATCAGCACGGAAAAGCTCCTGTAAGAGACATTAGGTAAAGAACACATTTCATTTGAATTATAACAGAGAGAGCTGCTCATCAGAGACCCAGAGAATGTTAAATTCACAACAGATCTTAGGCCACTTCCATAGATGGAACACAGGCTAATCAACACCTACCGTCCCACCCGACCTCTTCACCCAAAGCACATTCACACTCCACCACCCCACCGTTATCACCATTTTTAATATAGAAAAAAGAAAAGTATCCAGTGAGTTGTTTTGGTTTTCTCAGATTCATCCAAGTTTAAAAGCAAGCCAGAAACACATCTAGGGTCTCCTAACAAAATAATTTGGGGATCTTCTCATTCAAATTCAGGGCATTTCATTAATCCAAATGAAAATATATGACTCTTACACACCACACATACTTTTTCACTGACATTAGGAGGTAAAATACAAGCAAGAGGCCACACATCACTTCTTTGTTAGAGAAACGGGAGTCACTTCCTGGTCGAGGTTTGGATCCAAATGTGGCTTGTGAGGCAGCCTCCCAGTTACACCTTCTAGGGAATAGAGTCTGGGGGACACAGCACATAGGCAGCCTGTTTCCCCTACCCCCATTACCACCACAGGACAGATGCCCTTCCATAAGTGAACCTGGTTCCTTTCATCCAAGTCCCAACCAGCAACCAGTATAAATTTCTCTCCTAGGCAGCTCAGGGCTGCCAATTGCAGTAACTCTGGCCAGAGGAAGGGGACTAAAAAGAGATTCTGTTGGCTACAATGAAAATTGCCAAAGCTTCTTGCAGTAACTTAAAATCACACATCTTTCAATGAAACTTTGCCAATGGATTTTTAACATTCCAGGACAGAGAATCTTTCCAGAACAAAGGTCATGCTATGGAGATATCTCACTGCCGCCTTTGGCTTTCCATACCACAGTCTGCTCAGCCACCACGGTGATAAATGGCTTCTCCCAGTTTGCAAGTTCTCCAGCCCTTCAGGTCATCCACAACCCTACTTGAGCTCTCAGATTTCAGTAGAGTATACCTCTAACTTCCCTCCTGATTTGGAAATGCTACCAGTTTGTCCACTTAAACCTGCAGCTCCAACATACTTACCCAGAGAGATTCTCTCCACCAAACCTTTATTACCTCTCTGAGCATCTCAGTACTTCTGTGTGCAAAGCTTCATTCAGAAGATGGGGGTTTTGCCTTTCTCTAATCCCTTCTTTATAAAAAAGGGATTTTCACTACTGAAAGCCTGCAGCAGAGACTCGAAACCTCTTTCCTCTCTCAACAGCGAGGACTGACAACCTCTCTCCAAGCAACTACCTTGGTAACTTGGAGCCACTTCCATGCATGCAATTAAATTGCAGAAATGTAGACACACTAATTCAGGGACTGAGTTTACAATTAAGATTGCAACTGAGGGCAACCTCACCTGCCATTCCATTCAATGAGACAGGGGAAGAGAATCTGCCTTTTCCTTAAGTATGATTGTAGTATTTAAACATGTTTTTTTAATAGTATGGCCCCTAACACAAGCCAACCATTTCATCTGGCGCTCATCTGTTTGAAAATCAGAGGGAAACTGGCTCTATCTTGGTTTCCAACAGACCATCTTCCCTGAAGCTTTCCAAGAGTTATTTTCTCTCCATGTATTTTCACTTACTCATTGCCTTTGGAAATCTAATCCCCTCTCCCCCACAGCATGTGACCCTCCTGCAGTTCATTCTTGCCTGGCATTTGATAAATCATCGTGGTTTGTCTCTTAATTTATTGTTATGAAACAAAAATAAAAAGAGTCAAATCAGGAAAGCCACCACTTCTTCCCTCTTGGGACACTCCACTTCTCCTGGTAAATCTGCGGTCTGAATCACCCTAACAGAAGTTTAGAAGGATGGGAAAAGAACAGTAAGCAGGTTATTTTGATATATTCTCTTCTCAGTGCAAGAAAAGCTATCAAGTCCACTTAGCCCTTCAAGCTGGCATTCCATAGGAATCGTTTAAATGCCTTTAAAACATTTATCAGTGTCATTCCTGAATAGCCTTCCAAAGAGGCAATGTTTAGATGGTTCCAAAATATGGTAAGACCACTTCCCAGCTACTCTTCTGAACTTCTGATATCTAGGTGGCCCAGCTGTCGTGGTTTGAGTTTTGCTTTTGTTGTCTTCTTCCAAAAACAAAACAGAATTCACTAAATTTCATGAGGCATGGAGCCTGTAATGCAGTTGGAACAGCCATGTGTGAGGGAGTTCTAGCTGGATCCCAGTGGAGATAACTAAGATGCTAAGAGATTTTAGAAGGAAGGAAAAGACAGCAAACGTGGGTGCAGTAAACCTCAATACAGACAAGGCAGCGAGTTCTAAAGCAGACCCTGCTGAGACTGCAGAGACCTCTTGTCCTGGCAGATGAGACATGCCTTGAGATATGAGGCTAAAAATCATTCAGATAAAAAGCCTAACATGCCTAATGGAAAGGTCCTAGAAGTAGGAAGCTGCAATTTGAGAAGAGGAGAGAACCTTAAAAAATTATATATATATGTATATAATTAGAGAAGAATTTAGTGGATGGGGAAGTGAAAAACACACGGCATATTGCTTTCAATTTTCCCAGCATCTTCAACCCAGAAATATGCCGTGATGTGTCTGACATTCTTGCCATCTGCACATTCCTTGGAGTGCGACACTGAGCTTGGATAATGAGAGAGGCAGGTGGCCTTGTGTCACACACACAGGAATGTCTTGGCCAAGTGGCACCGGGAGGGTTGGGAGCAATGTTGTGTGTTTCCTTTAGTGATATAATTTCTTTTGTTATCTTTGTAAGGATAATACAGAGAGCAGCATCTACTCGAACTCTGGCAATCACTGAGAACTAAGAGGAGCCAGTGCCACAGCCAGGTCTACAGTAGCATCTCTCATCAATAGCAGCTCTATTATCCAAGCTGTTTTAACATGGGAAAGTGGTTTTTGCAACATTTGTAATATTTTGTGGTTTTCTAAGTTTCCTAGCCTCCCTACAGTTAATTTAGAAATTTAGAAATTTGCAATATTTCATATAACAAGTGTCAGCCTTTGCTGTGCAAAAATAAGGAGAATTATAGCATTTATGACAGGAATATAATTATTACCTGAAAGCCAAGATTATAATGAATTCTTTTCTTATTTACCAATACTCAATCCTCTAAATATTCATATAAACTTGAGTGCTGCTTAAAGTATCTCAAAGACCGTCATTATAAAACTAAAACAATTTCCAAGTTTGTAAGGAGAACTTTTCTTCACATAATCTCAGTTTCTGCAAGGTCAGTTCACAGAGTATATATTCTGAGAATGAGAATATTTTACAAAATTATCTCCCAGCGTTATCCAGACAGGATAGGCTATGCTGTAGTAACAAATAAACTCTGAAATCTTAGTGGCTTAACAGCAGATTCTCTCTTCTCTCAGTGAACGTCTGATGTGTGTGTGTGTGGGGGGGGGGGCACGTTTTCCAGGGGAGCTCTCCTTCATGAGGCAATTCAGGGACCTGGGTGTTCTCCCCCTTTCTGTTAGCAGGGACAAAAGTTGCAGGGAAAACACTGACTTTTAATCGCTACTCACAGTCCGTTGGCCCAAACTTGTCACATGACCTCAAATTAACTGTAGGGAGGCTAGGAAATTTAGAAAAGCACATGAAATATTTGGCTTGCACTAATTGTCTTTGCCACATTCCCATCCCTACATTTATTTCTCTACATTTCTGAAGCTGGGTGGAATTAGGCTTAGTGGTCCTTCCAGAATGACAGGAAGGCTGGCCCTATACATGGGTAGTGTACAAGTCACCTCTGGGTGATGAGATCGTGGGGCAAACACTAATGCTTCTTTCTCTTGCTGTGACTAAAACATCTACACTGTTCTCTCACTTGGGTTAAGACATCCAAGACCACTTTTAAAATACAAATATTAACCGGGAGGAATATACTCTGACCTAGGATGTTTATCAAAGCTAGGCTGTTTGCCAAATAAGGAGTCTTAAAGGGGCACGTAGGAAATTCCTGTGTAGGTGACGGGCCACAAGCTCCCTCCCAAGATGAAGCCTCCCGCTATGGGCGCACAGCAGCTGGCCTCAGGAGGAAGAAGCTTCGCCTTCTTCCTGTTGACTTGGCATCAGCCATTCACATCTTACCTAGAGCTGGTTTATGCGATGAACTTCAAGATGCTTTGTTGGCTCAGAAGAAGAAAAAAAAATGAGCTAGTACGTTAAACTGGACAATGAGCTGTCAATCAAACAGACCTGGGTTTGCGCCCCTGGTTCCACCATGGGCATACCTTGGAGATACGGTGACTTCAGCTCCAGACCATCACAATAAAGAGAACTTCACAACAAAGCCAGTCACACAAATGTTTTGGTTTCCTGGTGTGTAAAAAAGTTATGTGGATGCTAAACTTCAGTCTGTAAAGTGTGAAATAGCAGTATCTCTCTAAAACAAAAAAATCCAATGTACATAACTTAATTAAAATGTGACACAAAGTGAGAACATGTTGTTGGAAGAATGGCGCCAATAGACTTGCTCAACACAGGGTTGCCCAAAATCTTCAATTTGTAAAAAATGCACTATCTGCAAAGTACAATAAAATAAGGTATTGCTGGTACTTACTGGTAATGGGAGTTGGTCAATTTACTTAATGTCTATGACCCTCTTTTGTAAAATGGGAACCATATCTCCTGATATTGCTTTGAAGGTGTTGAGAGAATAAAATAATGTAATACATCTGGCTCAGAGTCTGTTCTCAAGAGATGTAATTCCTTTGCAGATTATTCTTGGAGAAGAGACAGGGAAAAGTGGAACTTCAATGTTAGGAAGCCACTGTGAGAGTGCAAGTGGGGGACAGCATGGGGAAACTGGTCAACTTGTCACTGTGGGAAGAAGGCTTCAGGAAAAGAGAAGGAAAGGGAACTGAGGACAAACTCAGACCAGTTCTACTTTCAGTCCAATTTTCATTGTCTCAACCACATTCATCGTGCTCTCTCATTTGGTGAGAAATGGTAGAATTGGTGATAAATTAGCCTACAGAGACTCTGAAGTTCATTAAAACACGTCTGGAAGCTTTGGCTCCATATTCTGGTACATCTGACCTCTCTCTCACATAGAGTGATGATTCTGGGACATACCTCTGGGTGTCAATCACTAGGGATATGAGGATGACACTATGACTCCCAAAATGAGGCTGACAAGAGGAAAGAATTTATTTCCCAGTCTTAAAGATCCATTTTTCTTGCAGTGTCTTAAGTTATGGCAAAGGTAGGGAAAACCCCTCAACTGGACAGTACATTATCATGGTTTTCAAGTCAAAAGTCTTATGAAATTTTCCTAGAAATGCTGCCAGTACCTTCTATATAAAATCAAGAAAAGTATTCTGTTCTGCAATGCTACTTTTGCTGAACATTACATGAGTTAGAGAATTCTTGAGGAAAAAAATCCCATCTTTGAAGTACATCCTTCATGATAACACACTTGCTCCAGAAAAATCATTTAGCCCAAAAAAGAGCTGCTCACAATGTCAAACAAAAAAAAAATTGCAGGGCTCCAAGTTGCCAGCATTTAAGCTCACTGTATTTTATCTACAATTAAATCATAATGATAACCTTTTGAACTGGAGCTAGATTTTTTTATTATTGTTATTAGATGTGTTCAAAAATGAATCTATGATTGCCTTTCTTACAAGAAACTGCTCTGCTGCCAGATATATGACATATATATACCAAAAATCTGTGGAAAGCAAATAAAAAGCATGGTTCCCAAAAATATAGATTAAAAGTAGCCTCAAAGTAGACTTTTCATTGAAAAGAAATGCATCATGGTGTAGGTAGTATTGCATATGCCACCCACTAGTCACAGGGTCCTGGAACAATCTAGGTCCCTCAAATACTGCTTAAAGTCCCAGGGTGGAATTTTCCAGGTGCCTCCCCAAAACCAAGGATAAAAGTGAAAAGGTGGCTATCTCTAGAAACAATGGATTCATGATCAGATTTAATAATTCAGCTGTATCAGTTTACTAGCTATATGACACAGGAAAAAATTGCTGAACTTCTTTGATTCTCAGCTTCCTATCAGCAAAATGAAAATAGTAATACTCCTTTACAGGATTGCCTCAAGGATGGAATGTAATCATGTGAAATTCTCCCCCACTGCCTTGGCCACATATCGGACAGTCAGCTGCTGCTCCTCTTTGCTCCATATTAATCCATGTGGTCTTTTCATTGAAACCGAACTTTCAGATATGCTCTTTAGTCATGAGGCCCTTGACTAATGAAATCCATAAACAAAAATGGAGCTATTACATCATGTGAAAAACACTAGATATTGATGGTAAATTCAGAACAACCTGACTTAATTGTAGGCTGTATGGTATTTAAGAAATTCACTTTGGAAGATCTGGAAGTGGGGGCTTACAAGAATAACTCCCTGTTCTCCAGAGCAGCTGAAACTAAGGCACTAGAGCCCAATAGGTCTATTGATTTTAAGGTTCTGTGATTCAAATGTGAGCCCCAATTTAAGGTCTCAGGGCAGTCTCAGAATCTTCAGTCAAGAGGCTTCTCACATGGACAATTGTATGTTTAGAAATGGTTAATTTTCCTGAGCAGTGTGGCTTGGAGAGGGATAACACTTGTAGACCTCTTGGATCCAATGTATAAATTATAAATTATTTTGCCTACAAATTTCAAATGGGATCAATACACATCCTAACAAAATATGACTCTAAACACTACTTAACTTTGGCTTTGAGGTTACCCCAAACCAGGACCCTGCTGGAATCATAGGGGATGATATTAAGAAAGAATGACCCTCCCTCGTCATTTGTCTATAAGGATGAGCTACAGTTATGCAATAATCATTGCTGGTTTCTCTTGGTATTCACTGTGAAGGCACCAGACACACACATAGTCAGAATTCCAGATTGTGGCTAGCCATAATTTAAGGGTTTGACCTAGGAATCAAAGATGATTCTTTTAATTCTATTCTGTCCAGGGAGCAGCAACTTAAAACTTCTTGATTCATTTTGCTCTTATGATGTTGAATAACGGAGTTGATGGTTTAGTTGGTTGCTGGTAACTGGCTGTTTTTGTTTGTTTTATTATGCTTTTTGGTGCTTGCTTCCACAGCACATATACCAAAACTGGAATGATACAAAGAAGATTAGCTTGGCCTCTGGGTAAGAATGACACACGTTTCATGAAGTGTTATGTTTTGTTTGTTCATATCAGGAAAGAAGGAAAACATGTGCCACATGTACCATCATAGCTCAAATTTATCTCAATAAGAGGGCACTTAAAGCCTTTCATTATTGTTGCTTGTCTGTCCATTACTATCAACCTTCCTGGTCCTTCCTTTCCCTGATAAGCCCAACCACCCATTTTCTCCTTTATTAGATCCTCCCTGGATAAATCAAGATAATGTATATGGAAAAAGGAAATGAGCCTCTGTGCTGGTTTGAAAAGAAGTATGCCCCCTAAGAAAAGCCATGTTTTAATGTAAGTCCCATTTCATAAAGGTAGAATAATCTCTAGTCAATACTGTATGTTTGAAACTGTAATGAGATCATCTCCCTGGATGATGTGATTTAGTCAAGAGTGGTTGTTAAATTGGATTAAGGGATGACATGTCTCCACCCATTTAAGTG
>PVIY010044515.1:0-19660 GCA_004026745.1 Myrmecophaga tridactyla
CAGCCACAAAATAATCAGATTAAGCAGATCAGCTTTGTGATTAAGAAACAAAAATTTCAACTTAAGTATTATTATTGTTACATTCATAAGTGCCCAGATTTGATTATGACAGAGTTTAATTCCAGGGAATTAACTGCAAGTGTCAGGGTATCAGTTGAATGTAAGATTTTCATCCAGCAAAACTAATGCAGAAGCATAATATTAAGAAAACAAAATCATAATTCATTGATGTGTGAAATATAATACATACAATAGTATCATAAATATAATTGAAACTTAGATAAATAAAGTCATTACTTAGATACGATGTTATGTCAGATTCCCAGGGGTTAAATGATTTTAAGTAAGGAGAGTTAACCATATCCCATTACAGGAGTCCCCTAATTCTCCAACTACTCCAAGCATGTGATTATGGGTTGGTCCCTGCTGTGGGTGAGTCCCAAGTGCTTCTCCTGGCAGCCCAGCCTCTGCTGCATGTGGCAGTTTTTGACTTGACTCACCCACATGTCCAGGCACTGTGGAACTGGCACAATAATACCTGGACCTGTCATCTTCACTGAATGAGCTCAGCTATTGATAGAATGGGTTTTTAGATGTGTCTCTGGAGGTAGAGATTCTACTCATGAGGGACAAGGCATAGTCTGTGGCTCCATTGGAGCATATTCTTGACAACAACCATCGCACCTTCCGTAGGTGCAGTTGGATCCAATCCCAGCAGGAAGCCCTGCTTGTGATGGAGATTTCAGAGACAAAGCAGATGAGGGTCAGGGTCTGTGAGGGTTTAACCATGACAGATCCTGACTCCTGCAGCTGCACCTGGGACAGGACATGTGAGGACAGAGAACTATAGTGAGCCATGTGCTGAGACTCATCTTCCAATTAAATTCATGTCTGAATCCCTGAGACACTAATATCAGATGGAGGAACAACTGGTTGGGTTACATGTTCTTGTGCAGGAGGTCCATGAATTTCAGACAAGGCTTTCCTGATGAGAAAGTTCCTAAATGTAATTCCAGATGCACTGTGTTGTCATCTGTGATGCTTTGTATGTGAACATTCCCTTGATATGACAAGGTAGATAAAGACCATAAAATCTAGGATGTTCCTTCTCTCCAAGGCTACTCTGGATGCTGAATGAATATCAGGTGGACAAAGTCTACTACCTGTGATCCTACCTCGCTGAGCTCAGAACTTTCTGTGTCTAGGCCATGGAGAGTGAATGAAGGAGTTTGTAAGCGAGTCACATGCAGCCCATGAATGAGGTTAACTTTGGAAATATATTCTGTGTGTTTCTAATGCCATGGTTATACTTATTTACCAAATATCCAATGCAAATACTGAGTACTCTAATCTGCCTAATAAACATTCTGATGAACTTATCTCCTCTGTTCACTTGTTTTTATTGGATACCCAAAAGTTTTAAGGCAGCAGCTAAATGTATCAAACACCTTGAATTTAAGCCCACTGGGTCCAATCCGATGTGTGACAGAAGTCAGAATGACTTGGTTAGACACAAGTTAACTTTTGTGAGTATTCCTTCTGAAAGGGTTTTTGCATACAATATACTCAATAATTACTGTAGAGTTAGCATAGTACAAGTCCAACTCATTATTTTTTAGCAGAGAGCAGGCATTTCTGCTTAAGTGATAATCACTCCTAGCAGAACTGTAAGCCTGTTTATTCCCTGTGTACATCCTAGCCTGCAGGGACACCCAGTGCCTCAAGATATGTACTTTAACAAGAACTGTTAGAAATGCAGCCCTGCCTCTGATCTAAAAGCTCATCAGTCAGTGGAAGGTACTCAGCTCACCAATCCTTTGCTTAGTGATTCTGGTTGAAGTTTGGCTCCCAAAACACACATACAATTTCTATCCTCAAAGGCTGTGAATTTGGCCTTTTTTGGAAATTAGTTCTGAATACACTGTTAGATAAGGTGAGGACAAACTGGATTAGATTTCTTATAATCCAAGATAGCTAGTGTCCCTATATAAAGGCAGACTTGAACACAGAGAGACAGACCCAAGGAGGGTGCCATGTGGTTAAGAAAGAGAATGTCAAGTCCACATGAATCTGCAAAACAGCAGTGACTAGCAGTGATCCTCCCCTGCAGACTTCAGGTTTATAGTTTCCAGAAATTCCAGACAATGTATTTAGTTTTTAAGCCATCCATTTAGTGATTCTTTGCTATGGCTGTCTTAGAAATCCATTCATAGATCAGAGAAAAATCCAGTTCAAACTTTATCTGTCAAATCCATAAATTTTTAATTCAGTGAAAAGGCTTCTTCTTTATCTGGGAAATGGCATGCAGGTCCTTGTCATTAAAGCTGCATATTGAATGTTTTTCAGAAGGGAAAACTCACAATGTCTTGAGATCAGCACCTTTCCTAATTTGAGGCCTTTTGAAAATCACATAGGAGCTGCCTTCCTCAGGCCTCTATCAATGAGTCCTGGGATCTTGGCTGAGGTCCTAGAACTCAGGAGGAGTAAGCCCAGCCCAGGTCCATTCCCTCCTGCTGTGTCACCCTGAGGGTCTGAACGCATCCCTCATGAGATTCAATCTCACAAGACAGAAATTGGGGATTGCAGCAGCAACTTTATTTGTGAATTTGATAGTCGGAGTTTAAAGATGTTTACTGTTGTCACTGTTATTGATGTTTTCATTAACCAGGTAGCCAGAAAATGGGAACCTACATGACCTTCTATGACACCAGCACACCTGCTCTGTCCTTTCATGACATTTCCCATCTGTGCACTAGAGTAGCCTCAGTGTCCCTACCTGAGGGTCAATTTTGATTCTGATATTTCTGAAAATCCATTTTAAACTTATTATTTCAGGAACAAAACTTTGAATGGAGCATTCTGGAACCTGTCTGTTCAATGAGTCAAGTAATTTACATGACAAATAACCTCCATGCTTGAATGTAAGGAATAGGACAGTCAACAACAGACAGCAGGATGATCCATATGAATGGGTCACATCAGAACTTCCTGTTTTAGAGCTGGAAATAAGGGCTGGCTGCTGTGGGAAGTGGGCGGGGAGGAGGTGGCCTCTAACATCCAGAACCACATGCCCCTGTCACACAAGTTGCCACCTAGTGTCGTACAGATGAAGAATGGAGTGTCCTGGTCTTTGAGGTCTGACGGTATTGCTGGGAGACTGGTGTAAATTCTTGTCACAGGGAAGAAAATCCAGTAGGTGTGTAAATTTCTGTGGGAGGTTGAAATGCTGGCATCTGCTCATGCACAAATAAGAAAATATTTATTTTTAAACAGCTAAAAATAATGCTTTGGCGTTTGTGGAAGTTATGAGACAAAGCTATGGCTGGTCACATAACACAAGATATTTAAAATGCTATCATAAAGAATCAACACAAAACAGTAATTTTTTACAGAAGAAAAGTATAATATAGGAATTCATCAACCCTTTGAAGGTTACTGGAGATGAAGGCACTAGAAGTAACATGACTAGAGAGAGAAGGCCAAGGTTTTGTTGGGGTTCATTTTGAGAAGGCAGAAAAGTTCTTCTGATGACTGCCTTTCATTTTTCCTGTAAAATGTGAGGAATATGAACTAAAGGTGAAATATGTATTAGAGAATGTTGTGTCCAGACCTTTGAGGATAATGGACACTCATTATTAAACTCATTGGGAAAATTACATGTGAACTATCATGCAACTATTAGGTGATCAGGGTGTTTCCCAAAATTCTGAAATCATGTAATTAACAATCCTACACTGTCTCCCACCATTTCAGTACTAACACCTCAGTAAGAATCATAACCCCTCTGTTCAATGTGCTCCTACTTGCTTTATTGAGGTAGACAATGCTCCCAATGGAGAATATCATTTTTAGATAAGTCAATAGGGTCAGTAAAGTTCTTATTGTAGTTTGAGTTTTGAAAAAAGGGAATCCCAGCAGCTGAGAAGAAGTAAGGAAGCCCCCTTTCCACTCCCCTGCTCCTTCCTTGAGGCTGGGAGGTGTTCTCAGTGGGTCCTCAGTACAGCCCAGCCCTACTGTACAAGGAGGTTTAAATTGGGCCCACAGGGCATTTCCCTCACAGCTTCTCTGCCCAGGTTTACTGGCTGGGTTTTTTGACCCAGATTGTTTTAGGAGATGCCACACACAGGGGATGTAATGTCTTGACTTAGTGAACATTTCTTAGTTATCCAATGCTCTCTTCAGGCAGGGAAAATGCAGGATGCTAAGGAAACCCTGGGATCCTTTACCTGGAGCCTGTCAGATGCTCTTGCATCATCCTGTGAGGGTGACTTAAATCCAGAAACTTGGGGGAATTTTATACCTTTTGTGCCATTCTAATTGATGATCACATCAGAGAACAACTGCACATAGAGAACTTCTGGGATGAAAGCAAATTCACACATGTACTGCACCCATAACTCCTGCACTCACACATATACCTGTATATACACATATTACATGCACACACATGTATACTAAACCTATAACACACATCCACATATATATACAAATATAGACCAGCACATGCAAACACAGAGACATGCATGCACACATTACACAGTCATGTGCTATTTAATATTTCAACAGTACTCAACCACACACCCTCAAGCACACCCAGAGACAGGTGCCTGCAAACATACTCCAGTTCATGTCTACACATACCTGCACACAGTCACACATGAAGACAATAATGTGTAGGAGACCAATAAATCCAACACACACATGCATATGCAGAAACATACATGCTGAGACACATAACATATAATATCCATGTACACTCGCATTTACAATGTTTAAAGATTATGCACATTTGCACATGTACACACATACATGCCCATGTACACAAGTGCAATATACACACATACATGCACATGTCCACAGACACACATATACACACTTGTGAGTAGTCAAATAAAGACACAAATATGCATACTTTATCTAACTTTATAGTAATGAATCCAAATTTGTCATTCTCCTTGGTGATCAGCACATGGGTACTTCTTATGTTGATCCTAGGCTTGTGGGTCTTTTGACAAACAAAACAATAGCAAACTCAAAAATTCTGGACCTTGGTAAGTGTGTGCATGTTGAGTTTGCACACATTGCCTAGGCAATCTGACAATATTCCCTTGAGAGGATCCAGGCCTGGGCACCAGGCATCAGGAATACAAGGGTGATCACACACAGCCAGTAGGGCCAACACTGATACTCCCTGAATGTGGGGCCAGACACTTTGGACCTCAAGCCCAGCAAGCCACTGTTCTCAGTGGACACAGAGCCCTGAGAGCAGAAACAGGGAGGGACTGCGCAGCACATTCCCTACCAGGAACGGAAGCATTTCTTGGTCAAAGAATGAGCAGCCATGAAGAGTCAGCTCCACTGGAAGTCAGTTGTGGTCCAGGGTCAGTGGTGCTTCAAGCCCTCCATTCTTGGATGTAAATGTCTCTTGGGTGATGAAGTCCCTGTCCCAGCAATGCAGTTTGGCCCATGAATGGGAGTATTCCTCTCTGAAGTTCAAAGATCCCCTGAACAGAAAGATTTCAATAAAATGAAGGCCGTTGCAATTAAAAATCAATAATAAAGTGCTTTAATTGAATGGAATGTCATTCAACTATCAGAAACAGTACAGATAAGTCATATTTTGTTAAGGAATTTCTATGTGAAATAATACACTTTCCCCACAAGCAACGAAGATACATAATTAAGTTTTTTGGTTTTTTTTATATGGTGTATGGCAGGGGTCACATTTCATTCTATTTTCCACATGAGTAGCCCATCACTGCAGCACCATTGGTTGAATTTTTTTCTTTTCTTTTCTTTTTTTTCTTTCTTTTGTTTGTGTGTTTGCATTTTGGGGATGTGCATGGGCCCTGAATCAATCCCAGGTCTTCTGCATAGCAGGCATGAATTCTACCACTGAACTAACCTTGCACCCTTTAAGTTTTTTAATTATGGAAAATTCTTGACTGGACAATTCAAAAAATATATAGTTGGATGCCTAATATGCTCAGGAATAAATCTGAACCTCAGTTGTCATAAGAGCAATACAAACTTTAAACATTTGGGGCTACCACTTCACACTCACTAGAATGGCTATAACAACTTATTTTAAAAAATGATCAGAAATGCTGAACAAGTATGGGAACATAAATGGTAACCAAAATATTTTGGATGTGAAGAGACTAGGAAATTTAATAGAGTGAAATTTATACACTTGAATTACTATTTTATGAATACTATATTATAATATGAGTAATTAATTCAACAATCAAGTAGTAAATTATTCATCAATGAATGCAAAATGAATGCAAAATAAACAAAGGGAAATGAAAAACAAAGAGAGGAGCAGACATAAATGAAATGGAACATACTGTAAATTAACAAAAGCAAGAGATAGTTTAATGACATAATATTATAATGACCAAACAAACAGAAAGAACCCAAATTATCAATATTGTCCATGTAAGCCAATTGTCATTGCAGATCCTACAGAAAATGAAACAAGTAATGAGGTAACATTGTATAGAATTTATGCTAAAAAATTGGACAAATTAATGGAATATATACATTTTTATAGATGTCCACTCATTAAGAGACTTAGAATTTATACATAATGACAATATTTCTTTATCAAAAAATATATTTATAAGCACATTCCCCACAAAACAAAAATTATGGGTATCCTTGACTTACTTCATAAATTATTTTAAACCCTTAAAAATGGTAGCATCAATATTAAATTTAAACGTTCTATAAATGCATATAATAGGAGGGAGGCAAAAATAATTTACAATGAGAGAATACTACTAATGTGTAACTGACAATTTCAATATGAAGAAGAAAAGAGTACCCCAAAATGAGTTAAAAATTTACAACACACGTACTTGACACTATATCCAGGGCATCACTCAAACATTTGAAAATATATGATCTAATTTGCATCATTTTAATAAATATGCATTCATATAATAAACAGGAATAGTAAATATTCTTCTCAATAGGTGCAGAGAAAGTTATTGTACAAATTAACATCTATTCATGAAAATAAATTGAGTCAAACTTGGAAGAGGAGGGAGCATCCTAAAATCAACAAGGTGTGACTAAAATATGCTATAGGAAAAATGATACTTAACACCAAATTATGTCATTTCCATTCCTGGCACCCAACCAGAAGAGTAGAAAGAGGGAAAGTAAAGTTAAATTTTGAAAATGAATATTTTATATGAGAAAATCTACATTGTGACAAATTCAGATAAAAATGGCCATACATAATTGGAATGTTGCAGAATGTTTTAAGAGAATGTGCTCTGTTCTTCAGAGGAGGAAGATATCACTCCTTCATCAGAATGTCTTACCCAAATTTCCCAGCACATGAACACAAACCCCTGGGGGTGGTCACCTGGGTATGGTTTGTCCTGGACATGCTTGAAGCCCAGCCCTCTCCTGCTGCCTTTATAAAAAGGTTGTATTGGGTTTACACTTTTTTCCCTTCATGTGTGTTTCCCACAGTGATACAGAGCTGAGTTCTCATCATTCACAGAGCTCAGTTGCAGAGAGAACTGTCCCTTGTAATTGCCTCTGGAGTCAGAGTCAAATATGGAATAACAGGTCCTATGGTATTTCATACTAATCACTAATTCACCCCACCTACTGAAGTTCCTTTCAGGGCTGGAGGATCCAACGATAGCAGTATTACCAATAGGAATTGGAAGCACAGAGACAGTGCAGGGGAAGGAAGGGATTTGCGAGGACATCATCAGTCATGGACCTGGTTCCTACAGCTGCACCAGGGAAAGAACACCTGGAAACAGGTAACAGTCTTAATCACCCATTTCATAAACCTCATTTTGATTGCAGAGTTCACTGTTCCTATGAGATTTCAATTGCTGAGGTCACCCACAAGCAGAGGATGGATTAAAATGAATGCATGTTCTTTTGGATAATACCTAGAGTCTCAGAAAATGTGCCTGGAAAGAATAGAAGGTTGACTGAATAGCAGAGAAGCTGTGATGTCTCTCAGGAGGCCAGTGTGGTTTCTGGGTGTAAGGCCATTTCATGCATAAAGAAAAGGAGATCCCGTCAATGGCCACTCTGGTGGCTTTACACAGAACTATTATGTATCCTGACTGGAGGCCAGCAATCAAGGTTTTGTGGCAATAACCATAGAATTTATGTCATTGTAATTTGTTTTTCCATTTTGGTGGAAATATTTTCCTGTGAAGAGGATTTTCTTCCTCTAATTATGAAGAAAAATCCCTGGCATTAGTAAAAAAGAGTAAATAAATGCATCTTAAATGAGTGAATACATTCATGAATACAATTGAACCAGAATCAGTATTGAAATAGAGAGAAGTATAATTCCCATAGGGACTTTGCCATGACCATCTCTCATAGACTCACCACTGCCACATGGAGCAGAGGAAGATGTGAAAGAGCAGGTGATGTGAAACAACCCAGGGTGAGAAGGAGATGCAATTGTCTGAGCAATGTCACTGTGCCCAATTCCAGGACACATATGTCTTTGTCTGGAATTCTTGTGAAAGTCAAATGAACCATGAATACCTCCTGCATTGTAGATCAGAGGAAAATAAGAAAATCAGAACAGCAATCACAGGAGAATGTTCAGGAAAAATATATCTTCTTGGAGGGAGGAAACTGAGAGACTCTAGGAAGAAACTTCTCACCCTCCCTCTGCAGCATCTGGCTCTTCTTCTCTGTGGAAAGGAGTGAGTCCTTAACCCACATACTCTGAGCTTCATAGCAGAAGGATTCTCATGTCTCCTGTCCTACCCTGGGGTCTCTGGTATATCCCAGCACAGCAGGATAAACACCTGTGTCCTTGTGTCTCAGTGGCTCACTTGTAAAGACACTGGCTCTGGAAAGTACCTCTGAGTTGTCATGAAACCTGGTAGCTGTTCTGTGGATGATGCTCCATCCAGTTTTGATATTGAAAGCATAAATTAACCTATCCTAAGGAAGCTGGAATTCAGAAAGCGAAGTGGACAATGAGCCATTTTTCTCACAGGTGATGCTCATGTCCTGGATGAGTGTCCTTACCCCTGGGACCCCTGTAGGTGCACCTGGGTACCCACAAGATCAGGAATTCTCATTCCTTATTCCAAGAGGCACTAGGGAGAAAGCTATTTCCCAGTCACAGGAGCTGTGCTGGCTGGAGGATGATAGAGACACCCTCAGCTTCCCAGGGTGGCCTGGAATGTGAGGTTGATGACACTTCTGAAAAATACTGGTCCCCATGAGGTGACAACATACCAACTCTGTTGCAGAAAACTGTGGTTGTTTGATAATATGAGGAGCATGACATTGCTCTTTCTCTGACACTGCATCTTTGCAGAAAAATAAATGCATGGAGACTGATATTTTATTAGTATGAAAATATTCAAATTTTAGGGTAACAAAAACACAAGTAAATGATTGATTATTACATCCAATAATAATTCAAATAGAAGAAAGAGGATGAAATGTAAAAGAATTCAGGGATGTTCTTTGCAAAAGTGAAAAACAAAAATTGCAAGTCTATTATTTTTGCCATCTATTTTCCTCAATTTATGCATTGAAAACCTGTGCACTTTGTATGTGTCTGTACAATATAATTGAAACACTCTCTGTAGTAGCCCAGAATTTATAAGAGATTAAGAATAAGCACAGCAACCTGGTCTTTGATACTGCAAGAACAGGCTGCTCTTGAGGCTATGTGAGGGTTTCCCTTTTCCTCCTACTTCCAGCTGAGAACTGAAGCTGTGCATGATGGTAGAAGGTTATTTTTCATTGACATTCTCAAAAGATTGACTTAAGAGAATTCCTTTCAAAAAGTCAGGTAAAATATAAATTTATTTACACTTGTACCCAAATCCAGAAGAAAGGACAGAAAAAAATAGAAAGATGCATGTAATAGTATTTTTAAAAAACACATGCAAAAAACCCTGAACTTTGTTTGAATTTGGGTAGATCACAAATTTACTTAGAAAAGACTCAGCGATCATTATATGGGGTTTATTGGTTGTGAAACAAAAAAAGGGCACCCCAGACAAGCCCCTGACATTCTTCCCCAGCCCTTCTCTGCAACTGCCCTGGGAGCCCCTCATTTCTGTTGATATAATCATGCCATTTCACCTATGATCCTACTGATTTCACATATTATCATAATTGATTGCTGCATGGTCAGTCAACTTTGCATCCTTGGGAAAAATGCCAATTTTTATGACAAATTAATTAATTTTACATGATACTCTTGTTTTATGTTAACCTGTTCACAGCTGAATAGGAAACCTTGGTCTTACAGGTGTCCTATTTTATCCTGCTTAATGCATGTGACCTGCTGATATCCTGGGAACAAAGAACATTTACATATTTTATTGATATAGATTCTATTAATTAGCATGATTATTGTAACTCATTCTCATTTTATTGTGTGTCTAGCATTTGACAATTAAAATTCTAAATATTATTTTAATATGTCCAAACATCCAAAAGTATTCATCATTTAACCCGTTTGATGGTATTTATGTTGCTTCCAATGTGTGAGCATTACAGTGCAATCTGCAACTCTTCTTGGACATTTCATAGCTGAGAAAAATATTGTTTGTGGTCTTATATGAACAACAACAAAAAGAGATCTGGAAAAATTGTCAAGTATCCAAATGTATTCAACACATTACACAATTGCAGACACAGGGTGAAGACTAATAGTAAAATATGGAGACAGAGTTGATACAAAAATAATTAGGATTCACATTCAAGCCTTGATGGGATAGGAATTGTTAGATAACATGTAAGTTAGTGAGATGAATAAATTATTTATCGTTAAGAAATTTCCATCTCAAAGTGTGGTAAGACTGCAGAGTGAACATGACACTGGCCATATCAATACTTCTCTAGGCTTTTCCTCCATAATTAGGGACAATCCACCATAAAGTTAAATAGAACAAAATGAACAAACTTTGTTTCCCACTAGTGATTGGGAAGAAGGACAGCACCAATTGTAAAAATGCTCCCACAATACATTCCTCATTGTGCTATGGAACAAAATAATTGATCTGCATGTAGAAAGCAAACAAAGACAATATCCTATGGTCACTTGTGTGATCCAATAAAAAGTGTCAGAGACAGGTTCCACAATAGAAAGTATGTCCAGAACCACCTCCACTCTCCTCACTGTATAGACAACTTCATCCGGCAGAGGATGGTTTCTGAAATAGGCAACTGAAAACACTTTGGAAACCCAAGCACAGTATGGTCAGAAACATCTGGTCCTAAACAGGGAACAGAAATACATGACAGGACACACATTGCCTTAAGAACAGGCACCTTACACACACTTGGATGATATTCCCAAAGAGGAGGGGATATCCTTCTCATATCCCAGCCTCTCCCAGGAATTTGGGTTTCAGAGAGTCTAATAGGCAAGGAGCAAGGTGTGTGTCAGGGAACAGTCGTGTTCTGAAAGTATGTCACAGCCTCTGTGCTTGGTCCTGTAGGTGTACTTGGGCCTGCACAGGTGCTCATAGAAATTCTCATTCCATAAGACAAGTCAGAATTATGAGAAAACTGTTTCCCAAACACAGAAGCTGGGTAGAGTGGAGGCAGTTGGAAGCATGACCAGCCTGTGCGGGCATGTGAGGTCCAAGCACACAGCTGGGTGGGGCTGGCCCCCTGCAGTGACCATCAGGTTAGCTCTGCCTTCAGATCCTGTGGCTGCACAGGGAGCAATGGGAGACGGAACAATTATTTCTGGTGTCCTGCCTGTGTCTCAGTAAACTATAATGGGTACTTGGTATTCTATACATAAAAAGATATTTGAAGATTTTAGGGAAAAGCCATATGTAACAAATGGTCGATTGGGATAGGAAAGTAAAATAAAAAGAGAGGTATTTATTAAGTACAAGTGGTATCAGTAATGCTGTTTCAATTTTAAATTATATTTGACAAAATTTCTACCTTTTCTTACATATGTATTAATATATATTGTAATCGTATGTGTGTGTGACACAATGATGATACTATATAATAGAATCATAATTTATAGAGGACTTAATCGAGGCCCAGGACATGGACTTTGCTGCCACATGAGAGGAGGGAGCAGATGAAGCCCTTGGATGCATCTCCCAGGGAAACCTTGGATTCCCACAACCTCCTACTTCCCTTGAGGAAATGGAGCTCCATGTGGTGGTTGGTGGGGGATTAGTTGACTGAACCTTTTCAGAAATGTGAGCTAAGTTGAGGGAAAGAACTTCACAGAGGTGATAAATCCAAGTTTTGTTCATATTTTCAGGAGTATTAAGAAATGGGACATTTCACAAAAAATCATACAATTTTGCATAATACATATACAGAATATATATGTATGATGTATTCACACATACATTAGAAACAAACAAACAAAAACACTCCTAAATTTGAATTCTGTCTACATCATAGAACTGCTCACAGGATGTTGGATTACTTTATGAAGCAACAAGAGGGATCTCCAGGCAAGGTCAGGGATGTCCTCCCCTGCCCTTTCTCCTCCTGCCCGAGATGAGACCCTATGCGCCCTCTGGTGGTCAGGAGCGCCTCCTGCAGCCCTGCCTCTCCTGTCCCAGAGGGGGAGGTTTGTGTCTGGGCTCACCCTGACTTCCTCTCACTGTGCCTTTCGCACAGTAATACGTGCCCGTGTCCTCAGTTTCTGTGCTGCTCAACTTTAAATAAACTTCGTTCTTGGAGTTATCTTTGGTGATGCCAAGTCGGGACTGAAGATTTGTGTTATACTTTGTGCTTCCATCACCCCATATTACACCAATCCACTCCAGCTGCTTTCCTGGTGTCTGACGGACCCAGTTTACACCTTTGCTGCTTAATGGCAATCCAGAGACAGAGCAGGTGAGAGACAGGGTCTGTGAGGGCTTCACCAGGCCAGGTCCTGACTCCCGCAGCTGCACCTGGCAAAGGACACCTGAGGACAAGGAGACCCACAGTGAGTCATGTGCTCCTTTCCATCACCCCATTACCTGTATGTATGAATCTTGAGACTCACTTCTTGGAGTTGCCAATAGAAAGAGGAAGAACCACAAGGCTTTCATGTTCTTGTGGATGAGGTCCATGACGCTGAGGAAATATTTTCCAGCCTGGGAGGAAACTGAATTTAAGTAAATGCATGCTTTGATTTTATCCATTGGCCACATGGTGATTTGCATTTGAGAGGTACTCTGTTAGTAAAATGAAAGGAGATGAGGGGAACTCATTGCATTTGAGGCATGGGGGGAGGAGGATGCTGACTGTACCCTGAGAGAACACAGAGCTGTCCCTTGTCCCACAACAGTCCCTGGTTCATTTAGTTTAAGGTAGGAAATGGATTGAATGAAGAATCACAGGGGTCCAGGGATCAAGAATCACTCTGGGAATGTGTTCCATGTGCCCCTACTCCCAGGGATTACATCCTTGTGTTTCTGTTCAGAGGAGTACACTCCACATATATAATATGTTCCTAATATATAATATGTATATATTACCTGACCATTTAGTTAATATGGATTCTGCTTGATTTTTGAAGTGTCAGTGCAAAAAAAATTGGTTTGCTGCTACCTTCTCACTTTGTTGATTTCATTCCTTGATTGTTAATTCCCCTATGAAATTTTGGCAAATTGTCAATGCTGTGAAATATCGTCCACAGTGGGATTGATTATATAATCCCCAGTGGGAGCCAGAATGTTTCTTTGCCTGTCACACCGCCATAATTGTCAAACACACTTGCCCTGGTCCTGCATCTTTAATCTCACATTTGAGCAGCCAGGACAGCTGAACCCCACTTACCTTCTATTTCCTCACTTGAATATTGATCAATTTCAATCCATTCATTTTTAAACATTTTTTTTTGCCTTATCAGTTCATGAATACAACTTGAGAACAAAATATTGCAGCCTGGATATTCAATAATATTTGTTAAAGGTTAAATAATAAATATGGAAAGGAATTCATTTTTTAGCTGATTTCCAAGTTGGAAAGGCAGTGATGTGATTTTGCTCGCTTTCCTAATGCAGAAAGTGAGCTCCCTTATACTCCCATCTTATCAGCCCTGCTTCTGGCCCCTGAATTGTGGTCCTGAGCAGCTTCTCTGATCCTGCCCCTTCACTCTGTGATCCCCAGCTGCCCACAATGTGGCCCTTGATCTTCTAGCTGTGTCACATGTTCCTGAGCTCCCCTTCCCTGCCCTGGGGTCCTAGACCCTGGATTCAGTGTTAATGAGCTCCCTGCAGTTGCCTCTGCAGTAGGTCTGAAACCCTGGTCTTACAGTGTTGAAGACCTGAGTTCCTATTTTCATCACTTCATTATGGGCTGCACAACATATCTTGTATGATCCTGGGCATTCAAGTTTAAGTTGGAGGTGGCAGCTGGAACTGTATTACGCAGACATCATTGGCATGGCATTACTATCTAAGCAAGCACATATTGATGATGTTATAGACCTAGGGCCATACCGTGAATAGAAATTGGATCTGTGTCATGCTTTCTGCCACTACTGACTTATAGGATCTCAACTGCAGTCTCAGAATTCAGTGACAGGAGAGTAGTGTTCAAGTGATTTTTCAAGGAGACTTGCTTGCTGAGAAGTGACCATAGTAAGCTTGTAACTTCTGCAAATCATTCAGGCTGCAGCTCTAATGCAAACAACCATATATTTCCTCTTCCAGATGTACTGGAGACCATTTTCACTCAATCTAAAATTCATTGTCATTGTCCTAGAAAGCAAGATTTATAAACATCTGGAATCCATGGACATGAACATTAAGACCAGCTCATGGACTGTATTAGTATTATAAGGCTGCTGTAACAAAGTATCACAAATTTGATGGCTCAAAGCAACAGGAATACATTATTTCTGATTTTGGAATGCTAGAAGTCTGAAATAAATAGGGGAAAATCCTTCCTTGCCTTTTCAGTTACTAAGACTTTACCAGTAATACTTGGGTTCAATTTCAGTGACTTCACTTTACTAGTAGATTTTTCCCATGCATTCACTGAAAACTATTTCAAGAATTTTATGCAATTTACCCAGACACATGAAAGTGTTGAAATTTGAGGAGGTTCCATTTATCTATTTCTTTTCTCATTGCTTGTACTTTGGGTGTAAAGTCTAGGAAAGTACCTCTTATTATAAAATATTTCCCTACATTTTCCTCTAAAAGTTTATGGTCAGGCAGGCAATGGTGATGCAGTGGCAGAGTTCTCATCTTCCATACTGGAGACCTGGTTTCGATTCCCAGTGCCTGCTATGAAAAAAAAAAACAAAACTCATGGTCTTAGCTCTAATGTTTAGGTCTTTGATCTGTTTTTAGTTAATTTTTGTGAAGGGTGTGAGATATCATAATTTTGTATATGAGGCTGCTCTTTCCTTATTGGGTTGGCTTGACAATCTTATCAAAAATCAATTCTCCATAGATGAGAGGGTCTATTTCTGAATACTAAATTCTATTCCATTGATCAGTATATCAATCTGTATTCTAATACAATGCTCTTTTGAATGCTATAGCTTTGTAATTTGCTTTAAAGTCAGAGAGTGAGACCTCTCACTTCATTTTTCTTTCTAAAGATATTTTTTAGCTATTCAACACACCCTCACCTTCCAAATAAATGTTTAATGTTTTTTCTATTTCTGTCAATTAAGTTGTTGGGATTTTAATTAGTATTGTGTTGAATCTATAAATAAATTTACATAGAAGTGACTTCTTAACTGTATTTAGTCTTCCAATCCATGAACATGGTATGCCCTTTGATTTATTTAGGTCTCCCATGATTTCTTTTTGTAATTTCTTATAGTTATCTGTGTATACATCTTTTGTATCCTTAAATTCATTCCTAAATATTTGCTTCTTTCAGTTGCTATTGTAAATGGATTGTTTTCCTTCATTTCCTCCTGAGATAGCTCATTATTGGTGCATAGAAATACTACTGATTTTGGAGTGTTAATCTTGTACCCAGTCATTTTGCTGAAATCATTTCTTAGCTCTAGTGGCTTTGGTTTAGATTTTTCTGGATTTTCAACATATAAATTATAACATCTGCAAACAGTGAGAGTTTTACTTTTTTCTTTCCAATTTGAGTGCCTTTTATTTCTTTTCCTTACTTCCAGCACATCTAGCACAATGTTGAATAACAATTATGACAGTAGGCACCTGTGACTTGTTCCTGATCTTAGAGGAAAAGTTTTCCATTTTTCCATGTTGAGGGATGATTTTAGCTTAGGCTTTTTATATATTTCATTTATCATGTTGAGGAAATTCTTTTCTATTTCTATTCTTTCAAGTGTTTTCATCAAGAAAGGATGTTGGATTTTTTCAAATATCTTTTCTACATCAATCGAGATGATCATGTGTTTTTTCCACTTTGACTTATTGATATAGTGCATTACATTAATTGATCTACTTGCATTGAACCAGTATTGCATACCTGGAATAAATACCACTTGGTTATAATGTATAACCCGTCTAATATGGTGCTGGATTTGATTTGCAAGTACTTTATTGTGCATTATTGCATCTATATTCATTAAAGAGATTGGTCTGTAGTTTTCTTTTTTTTGTAGTATCTTTGTGTGGTTTGATATTGGATAATGTTGCCTTCATAAATTAATACTGTAAAGTAACTATTATAATTGTTTCTGCAAATCCAAAGAAAATCTTAACTAAAGAAGTAAAAGAAGAAATATTGGCAATATTGAACCAAATAATAGTTCTCAAAGAAGACATAGTCATTTTTAAAAGAACCAAAAGTACATTCAGAGATGAAAAGAATAATAGCTTAATTTTTAAAAAATCGCTATATATTTGAAATGACAGAATTTTCAGAATCATTAGAATAACCAACTAGAGAAGGCCATTCTTGAAAACAAAACAAAAATAAGAATGATTATCAGGAACACTTTGAAATTGTGTGTCATAAAATTAGAAAACTTAGATGAAACTGAAAAAAATTGCTAGAAATACTCAAAATGATGAGGCTGAAGCTAAAATAAATAAAAAATATTAATAAACTAATAAAAACAGACTTTACTAGTAGCAAGGATTTAGCCAAACCTAGCTCCAATTGCAGAACTAATTAACAAGTTGTGACTACTGAAAAATAGATGCTGAGTTCAGGTAAACCTGGAGTTAGCACTAAAGGAACCAGAAGTTTTCACTCCAGCAGAGTGGGGGTGGGACTGATGTAAAAGAAAAGAAAAGAAAAGAAAAGAAAAGAAAAAGAAAGGCTTTTTGAGTTGGGTGGCACAAAATACTGGAAATGGCTAATCCCCAAGAAATGGGGCACACAGAGCCTGGGAAAATATAGATCCATGTACTAATTCTAGCTCTTGTTTGGCAAACCCGGAGAATGGGGTCCAGCTCTGAAAATACTTTTATTTTTAACTTCTTACAAGTTCACTAGATAGAACTGCAAGCACTCTTAGCCTCCAGCACGGCTCCAGGCAAAGGTGTAACTAAGGCCTTTCTGAGAGACAAAGCAAATAGCCAAGTGGACTATTTCCTGAAGGTTGTATTTTCCCTAAGAAAATGGAGGTGGAATGGCCTCAAATGGAGGTGCTGTTTCAGAGAATTCAGATCTCAGAAGCTGGAAAACAGAAGCAATCAAAGCCTACCTACTACCTCATCCTAGGTTTCACCATGACGCTGCTGAAATTAAAGGAACCACATCACTTAATGCTTGTGGGAAACTGTGGGTAGAAAAGTGCCACATGTTGGGATGGATAGGAGAAGCACAGAGTCTAGAGGCTTCATAGGCAAGACTGACACCTTCTGGGATTCACCCTCAAGGAAATTTTATACTGGCTACTATCTCCTTCTGAGATGTGGGCCAGTCTAGTCTGGGAAAATCTGACTGGGACTGATCATATCTAAGGAGAGCTGCCTCAAAGTAAAAAGGCTCCATATAGGCAGGACAAGAAACAGGAAAACAAGAAATGAAAAATTCTGATCAGTTAAACAGAACCTATGCTGTATATGTAGAATAAGCTCAACTGAGTTCAAAAAAACAAAGTCATCCAACAGGAAATCCCTAGGTAAAAGAGTGAAAACAAACTTCAGGATAAACTATTTAAGGAAATTAAATGACAGCAAAAAATAACAATAATAATAATCATAAAAACCCAACATGTCATACTAGGAAAATAAAAGATATGGCCCAGTCAAAGGAACAAACCAACATTTCAAATGAGATACAATGGTTTAAACAATTAATTCATGATGTTTGAACAGACATGCAAAATCTTATCAAAAATCTAATCAGTGAGTTGAGTGAGGATATAAAGAAGACTAATCGGATTTCAAATGTCAAAGACGAAGAATCTTTGAACTATGAACTGTTTCACCAACATATTTTTGTGCATGTGTTTTTTAGGAAATAAGGCATATATTTGTGTATCTCTGTATATCTGACAATTTCTCACTGGAAAGTGGGCTGTCTGGATAATATATTGTAGTGTGTATCCAGATACTGCCAGTTTTCCCTTGTTTTTTTTGCCTCCTTACTTGTTTAGAGACTGACTGAAATAATTTGGTAAAATATTCCTCCAGCATTGTGTTGAGACATTGATATTTTTCCTTGAGGGAGTTCAGATGTGGTTACTACCATAGTCATCCTGGTATGAGAACTTGCTGACCATCATCTCTTCAAACATTCCACCAGCCACACCTCATTATTGAACATAACTAATTGTTGGCCAATTGTTCTATGTTTTAGAGCTATACAATGAAGTCTAAATACATCTAGTATCTAAAGTAATCAAACTTCAAAACTTTTGGTGGTTATTTATGAGGTCATTGTTTGTGATTTCCTGTCAGCTGTCTTACCCCTATTTCTCACATGTAATCTATCTGGTCTGCACTTTGCCTTCAATAGATGTAAGGATCTACTTCGAATTACCTTGCCCACAATACCCACTATTTGTGAGGAAATTCTTTGTTTTAAACTTCCACAAAGACTGTACTAATGAACTCAGCCAAAGTCTTGGATCTGAACTCTAAAGCTGTGGATGGGAAAGTGAAAGATCACTCTGAGAGACACCATCTCTAGGAGCATAGTATTTGGTGAAAGAGAAGAATAGACTGATATCCTCTAGGCTTGACACTCCTGAATTGGAATCAATGGTCTCATAAGCAAAAAACAGGGGACACACCCAAGAATGAACCTCACTTCTATGAGTGGGCTTTGAACAAAACAATGAAGCACTGCTTGATCACACTCACTCTGGACTTAGTCTCAGAAATATCATCAGGTCAGGATGGGACCTGTAGGTAGATCTACTTTTATTGAGGTAGATACTATCATTTAGTATGCTTATAGTAATTCATTCTTATGTTAATATGCATGTAACATATGTTGATTTTAATATTAAGTAGTATTTAAATATGTCCTAAATTTATTTATATTTTCTTTTTATTTATACATAGATCTTATCCTTTATATTTATTTTCAACTAAATTTATTTATTTTTTAAACAGTTTATTGCCATTATGTTGTTTCCAATTTATGGACATAACAATGCATCTGCTACTCATCTTAGATGACCAGTAGTTGAGAAAAATATTATTCTTGCTCCTAAATGAACAGCAACAAGAAGATCCAGATAAACTGCAAAGTATCAAAATATATTCAACCATTACAGAACAGAAGTCACAGAGCAAAGAGAAATACT
>PVIY010044516.1:0-19656 GCA_004026745.1 Myrmecophaga tridactyla
ATTTCTTAGAACATTTGCATCAATTCAGAAAAAGAAATAAAAAGGAAAAAGAAAAAAACCTCATACATGCCCCTCCCTCTCATTGATTGCTAGTATTTCCATCTACCCAATATATTTTAGCCTTTGTTTCCCCTATTTTTTTCTATACCCCTTATCACTCCCTTTCATTGATCACTAACATTTCAATCTAATAAATTTATTTTAACATTTGTTCCCCCTATTATTTATTTTTAATCCCTATGTTTTAATCATCTGTCCATACTGTAGATAAAAGAAGCATCAGACACAAGGTTTTCACAATCACATTGTCACATTGTGAAAGCTATATCATTATACAATCATGAGAAATGTGGCTACCGGAACACAGCTCTACATTTTCAGGCAGTTCCCTCCAGCCTCTCTGTTACACCTTAACTGAAAAGGTGATGTCTATGTAATGCGTAAGAATAACCTCCAGGATAACCTCTCTACTCTGTTTGGAATCTCTCAGCCATTGACACTTTATTTTGTCTCATTTCTCTCTTCCCCCTTTTGGTCGAGAAGTCTTTCTCAATCCCTTGATGCTGAGTCTGAACTCATTGTAGGATTTCTGTTCCACGTTGCCAGGAAGGTTTACACCCCTGGGTAGTTAGTTCTTTCAAAGCCCTTAGGAGATCATTTCTCTGCCTCTTACAGATGAGGAAACAGAGTTCATATGAAGCAACTTCCTAGAGATTACTAAATGAGTGGCTGAGCAGGATTCAGACTTGGGTCTGCCCGGCCCTAAAGCCTGAGCTGTCCTGCCTTTATTTATTGAACCCCATTACCACTTCGTATTCCCAGGTACTCAGTTTCATTTGTCTCATGTGAAGGCAGGTTATGGTGTCTAGTTGTTTGGTCAAGCGCTGGCCTGCTTGTCAATGTGAGGATATTTTGAGATGGAACGTTTACTACAATCAGTTGATTACATCTACTAACAACAAAGGAGATTGCCCTCAGCAATGCGGGGAGGTACCTCATTCAATCAGTTGAACATCTTAAAAAGCCAGTACCGAGGATTTCAGAGGTTGGAAGAGGAATTCGGACTCAACTTCAGCATTGGCTCTTGCTGAAATTTTCAGCCAGTCAGTTCCCCTGCAGAATTCAGATTACGGAATTCTGTCTCACCTTTATCAGATTGTCCAGCTAATGGCCTGCCCTACTGAGTTCAAACTTGTCAGCCCCCATCGTTGTGTGAGCCAATTCCTTACAATAAAGCTCTTATCCTGTTTGTTCTGGTCAGCCCACTCTACATCCATGCTCTTCCCCAATCCTAAAAAAAGACACTCTGCACCCAGATCTTCATTCTCCTACACTAACTCTCCTACATTACAATCATTTCTGGAGCTTTAAAAGACAAATGGAAAGTGAAATGGTGTGTTCTCTGTGATCTAGTGTAGAGTGTTAACGCGTTGCTAATGTGCAATTCTGCATCCTCCCTCTCCCAAATTTCCAAAGCTTCACGTTCACCTTGTGTCTAATATGTGATGCCTGTATCTTATTCTTATATTTGATATTTATTCTAGTGGCTGGACAACTTTTAGATCTTAGCAACATCTCTGATGTTAACTAGATTCAAAACCATTTGGTGCAGGTGATAGATCTATTGTTCTTTTTCTTTTTGTTTAGCATACCACATACCATATTTAAAATAGGCATTTTAACAGGCAGTTTCCTTCCATTTCTTCATCAGATATCATGATCAGTTTTGCAGGAAGCATTTGAGGTGACATAGTAAATCTGGAACTGAAATAGGTCAGTAGTACTTAGAAAGATTGCTTTACTTTCGATATTGTTGTTTACTATATTTAGTACTATTTTACAATAATTGCTATATGGCCACTAAAATAAACACTACAGATCAGACTCTTATTTTCAGACAAGAGTAATAAGAAATAAGAAGTATTCCAAATGTAATCCTTGCAAAGTACTTAAATAATTGTTTCAAGAGGTTTCAAAAGTCTCTCTTGATTCACGCCTCCTAGAGTGCTTTGCTTAAAGGCAGTATGCACAAATATCTCTTAGATAAAGCAGACTTTTCTGAGAAATGAAAGACTGTAAAAGGCCAGGGTACTTAAATCACCCCCTATTGTATATCACTCTACTTGGTATGGGTGACAACTGGCAGAAAGGTGACAGCATGTTATCATTTGCTACTGCCTTAACAAGTCTTACAATTCTGGTTGACTAGACAGGACAGACATCCCAAAAGCTGAAAAGCTATGTGATGGGTTCCAAAGGAATGCAATAATGCTACAGGGATGATAATGCTACAGGGATTCATAAGAAGAATGGCATCTTAATTATTTTGGGGTAAACCAGACATTTTTGATTCACATTATTTTAAAAAATGAAAGTACTGGACTCACCCTGGGACTTCCCTTTTCCCTGTGGCAATTGAGAATTCATTTCACCATCCCTCACTTTGAGATGAAGCCAACTTAAATCCTTTAAAGGAAGTATATAGTAAATGAAAGAAACTAAGAATTTAAGATTAGAGAAATGAAACCCAATTTCTTATAAATGACAACAGGCTTCTGAAAACATAGTACCACAGGGTGATTTTCCAAGTGCACGTTGTGACAAAATGTTTTTCTGCAGCCCTGGCTCTCAGGCAGTTGTGTGACCTGGTTATTGTTGCTCTGTAGTCACAGCCACACTTCTGTGGTTCTGGTTGAAATTTAAGAGCTCCAGGGAAATGAAGGCGGGAGCTTTGACCTATACTTCCTCTATATTCTCTGCAACGAAGTTTCATGATTTCATCATCCCATGATCTCTTTTGATAAATATCAAAATCACATTAACTCCCTAAATCTCAGAAAGTCCTTTGTGAATGGAGGGCATTCTGTCCTTCCCTACCATCTGCAGTTGAGAATCACAGCTTTTATAAAACCTCTCTGGCCCCCCAAAATTTAGCCATGTTTTACCTTTTATTTTTACCTTTTATTTTACCTTTTATATTTATACTAAATGATACTTTTATTGTATCATTAAAACAATAGTTTTTTTAATTTTGAAATATACAATCATGTAAGATTAAATATCTTTTATACGTTGCAATGCTACCCCAGATCTAATAACTCTCTTTCTTCCTCATTCCCATCCCCCTTGACAATTACTGTTCTACTCTTATTCACTTAAACTTGCAGAGTAACTTCTGTTGTTTAGAAAGTGTTATATTATTAAGATATTCTAAAGAGCAGCATTTGTATTTTATCAATGGAAAGATTAGTGCTCAAATTTGTAATCTTATATAATAAAACCAACATAGTGGTGAAAAACAGAATTTTATAGGTAGAAACTGTTGCTTTAAATTTTTTTTATTGAGTTCTCTCTTTTGTAGTATTCCTATTCCTATTCTAATCTTTCCAAGATAAAATGTCAGCAGCCCTCCTCAAGTTCCACCCTTGACACCTATCTTCATTATTCATTACATCTTTTAAATCTGATCAAGTAACAGATTTTTTTTTTAAATCTGATTTTGTACAGTTTCTGACTCCTGCAGAAATTAAATAGGTTTTACAACATGGGTGTAAAAATGAAGAGTTCATAGAAAATTTATAGTTCAAGCAACAAATAAGATAGAACTTTTATTTACTTTATTTTACAAAAAAAGCTTCAAAGTTTATCTAATGAGTTGTTTTTTTTTTTAATATTAGGAAAGTTGTAGGTGTACAGAAAAAGCCTTCCTGATTTTCCCTATTATTAACATCTTGCATTAGTATGGTACCTTTGTTATAACTGATAAAATAATTTTATAATTGTACTGTTAATTATAGATCATAGTTTACAATGGTGTTCATCATTTGTGTTGTACAGTCCTGTGATATTTCATTTTAAAATTTTTATTCTCGTTGCATATACAAACTAATATTTTCTCTTTTAACCACATTCAAATATATAATTCAGTGGTGTAAATTACATTCACATGTTATGCCACCATCACCACCCCCCATTACCAAAACTTTTCTATCACCCAAGCAGAAACTCTGTACCAATTAAGTATTAATACCCTATTCTCTAACCCCCACTCTGGCCCCTGGTAACCTGTATTCTAGTTTCTGGCCTATGAATTTACTTATTCTAATTATTTTATATCAGTGAAATCAAACAGCATTTGTCCTTTTGTGTCTGGCTTATCTCACTAAGTATAATGTCTTAAAGGTTTGTCTTTGTTGTCATATGAACCAGAACTTCATTCCTTTTCAAGGCTGAATAGTATTCCCCTGTATGTATATACTACAATATGTTTATCCATTCATCAGCTGATGATCATTTGAGTTGCTCCTGTCTTTTGCAGTTGTGAATAATGCTGATTGAAAATCAGTGTGCAAATATATTTGAGTCCCTGATTTCAATTCTTTTGGCTATAAAGCTGTAAGAAAGGATGGCCAGGACATATGGTTATTCTTTACTTACTGTCTAAATAAACCCAATCATTGAAGGAACCAAGTAAGCTTCTTTTCTTTCTTTTCCCTTGGGTTAGAACTTCCTTGTCCCTTTCAAATGCCAGGGTGAATGGGATGGCCAACTGGACCAGAGCACAGGTTCCCTTCTACTTCTTAGGTAATCCTGGTTGGAGGATGCCCTTTCCACAATACCACCAGAGGCCTGCTTGGGGTATGGTTAAACTGGAGAAATTGCCAGTACTATTCTCAGTCACATCCCATGCTTGGGAGGCTGTGATCCCAAGACACTGGAGACCTTCTTCCCATCTAGAGAGATAGGCATAGTGGTTTCCTGGACTGAGGCAAGAAGCCGGAATGGCCTTGACTTTTCTGCCCCGGAGGGAAAAGTAAGGACAATGTACTATAATTTTCACCAGGAGTAGTATTCTGATAAAGGAGTGCCATGCATTTGAGCTCCTTTTCGTGTTCCTCCATACCCATTGAGAAGGGCACGACAAGACTAGTGGGTCAGCCTGTTGTGCAAGCATAGCAGTTGCCTTTGTCTATACTCTATACTTTATATTTAATCCATTCCAATGGTACGTGAACCTCATTTGTTGCTAATTACATCTGCTTATGTCCGCAGCAACAAGACTAGGTATGCTCACCTGGCCAAGTTGACAACTGAATGTAACTAACACAAGGGGCAAGGAGAGTCTCAACTATAACACCCCCCTACTGGTTCTGGACACAAGTACTTGTTTTCCTCACTCAATTGCCATTGATTCATTAAGTCTCCACAGTCTATTACTAGGAAAGTATCAAATGTTAGGCCTGGAAGACAGGACACCTTTCCCCCAATATTTCAGAAAGCCTCTCTTACCCCAAACCATGCCAGTGTGGCATCTCCTTTACCTTCCATCAGCTTCCCTCTTGCAATAACCTCCCATTACTCAGCCTCCACTCTTCGGCAAATGCATTCTTGTGTAAACTTCCCTTATTTACTGTATGCCCTCTGATATTAAACGTGCCCAAGGCAGCATTTAAATTTTAAACTTTACCAATGGAAAGCTGCCAACTCCAAACTTAGCCCCCTATTTCTGAAAACTAGCCAATAGAGACCTGCCTAACCCTTGTCCCCAACTCCCTAACCCTAAGCCTTAAAAACCCTATCCCCTGCCACCTCGGGGCAGCCATTTTTCTCTCTCTCTCAAAATGCTTCCTGGACGACTCTGTTTTTCCCTGAAATAAAGCCTTTGCCTGAACTCTTTTGTCCCACCTCCTTCCTGGTGAGTTTGCTAAGTTTGTTTTCATCGAACTATACAGTTTGGGACTTTAAACCTTCAGTTACATTCACCACTAATCTAGCGGGGCTTGTTGCATTCCCAATTTGGAACATTATGACTAGCATGATTATTCTCATTTTCAAATTGGACCTCAGATCTCTCATATGTCTTCCTTGGGTAAGACTCTCCTTTGGCCAGGGTCACTATTAACTATGTTAGATTAAAACACAGAATTCAAAGCCCAAATCCAAAAACCCCTTCCACCCTCCCAACTATTATCTCTTTAATGTAATTTTTAAAGGGTCCAAAGTTGGAGTTATTTCCCAGGAATCCCAGACTGCGTAGTTGGGTACTTATCATCCAGATCAAGTACTGGTCCTTCCACTTGGGTGTAGTGAGTCCAGCCTTTTTCAACTATCCAGATGGTCATTTCAGTTGTTGAAATAGTTGGATAGGGTCCTTCCTAGGCCGGTTGGAGTTCGGACTCTTTCCATGATTTGGTGAGGACCCAACTGCTGGGTTGGTGTCTATGGACAGCAAATTTAAGAGGTGGGGTCTGGGCCAGCAAGCCAAGGTGCCTGAGGGACGACAGAGTAAAGGACAAAGCCAGTGCATAAGACATGAGAAGTCCTTTGCAAAGTCAGCTACTGGCATGGTCTGTCCTAAGGCAAAATTCTCCTCTGGCTCTGGACCTGTAAAACTCAGAAGTAACTTGTTGCCAACATACAAAGGAGGGACAGTCATAGGATAAATACCCTGTTTTCCATGAGGAGAAATTGGAAGGAACACATGGGTCACCAGACCCAAGCGGTTTTGAAAAAAATCCTGCAGGGCAAAGTCCATTAGATTTCAAAGTATGAGAGTCATTCATCCTCAGGGCCTTAGAAAGTGGCCTTCCAAGGGCCTATGCAGTGGCCCGCTTCTCTCCAAATGCAACCTGGGGGGCACTGAAGAGACCACCTTTTTCTCAGCTCCACCCTCTCCAAGCATCGGGGCCGCATCTGGGCTCTCTGCTATCTCCGGAGCACATGATCAACCCCTCCATGTGGTGGCAGCTAGGCTCTCCCCAACCCCCAAGGAATGTGCTGCACCTTCTCCAAAGCCTGAGACAGCACAACTCCTCCACAGCAAGGAGGTGGAAGGCCCACCCTCTGCCCCCTGGGCAAACTCATCCACTCTAAGTATCCGGTGGGTTTGCTCTTCCGCCCAAGACTTCCTGACCTCTTTAGCTTCCACAGTTCCACGTCTAAAGTTATTTCACCTTCACATTGTCCCCCTTCTGAGCTCCCCAGTCCAGACCAGCAGTGGCTCCATCCATACAGGTCCCACAGTGCTCCTGTTGGCTCTCTAAGTAGTAGTCTCGAATTGTGCCTATTAGCCAGTCCCATGGGTACTAACAGGTCCCTTCCCAACAAGTTATCCCCAGCTTCTGGAATGTTCAGCAGGCAGCTTATAATTTGGTTATCTTCCCAACAGATATTAGTAGGTTTGAAAATGGGGACTTTAAATCCTTCCCTTTTTACACCCAAAACTGTGAGAGAGCTAACAGGGAATTTGATCCCCTTTGGGATGTGGTTCACAGAAGATGGAGCTGCCTCTGTGTCTAACAAAAATGTAATTTCTTCCTGATATGGGCCCACCTTCAGATTTACCAAAGGCTCCAGGTGGGCTCTTGAGATGAGGAGCCTTTGACCTTCCTAATCCTCAAAATTCATCAGGAGTATTACCTGACCTTTCTTTAAACTCAGGCATTCCCTTTTGAAATGACGAGGTTTCCCCCAGTGATAACACTCTACTGAGTCTTGTGTCCTCCTCATGCCTTTATCCCCTTTGGCTCCGACTGTTTCTCTATCTCACCTCTGCCTGTCTCCTCCCTACTTTATCACTAATCTCTTCTTGACCATGTGGTTGACCGTGCTCAATATGACTTCAGCTTGTTGCTTCTGCTTTTCCTCTTCCTTTCTCACAAACACCTTCTGAGACTCTTATAATCTCTCCTAGTGGCTTATCCATCTACCATCTATTTTCTGGATCTTTTTCTGAAAAAAGACCCCTTTACATCCTTGGGCCATAGGGAAATCAAGGTCCATTCTTGAGTATTTCCTCATCTGGTCCCTCAACCTTTGCAGGCAAGCGAGGGAGTTTTGTCCAAGTTCATTCCTCAAAACATAATACCCAATAAGATTTTGTTGGAAAAAATGCATAGAATATATGGCTCAATGTCCAAGAGATTATTTGAGGTTTTTGGTTCCCAAATAAAGTCTTCTGTTTAACCAAGAATCCCTTGTGTCTCTTTTAATCATCCAACCTCTCCTTAGCTCAGCTACTTGCCCAAATAAATCAGAAAGCAGGCATCTTTTCTGCCACCTGAAATAATGCCAACATTATTGCCCAGAAGTAGGTGGCAGGTCCTGTCAGGAGATCACAACCCTCCTAGGAGTCCAATTCCTGTACTGACACTTTCATCAAGACTGATCTCCTACAGGAAAATGCTCCCACATCAAGATAGCTTTATTCACCCATTTGCTTCACTCTTACTGGTAGCAAGTCTGCAACTCCTGCATTTGGCAAAGGGATTTATTATAGAAAAACCCAGTCTCTGCATCAAGTGGTCATATACTACTTTGAAGTAGTTCTATTGAAGCAAAGAGACAAAATTAGAATATTACCATAATATCAGTAACTCTGGGTAGCTTCTTCAAGTCCCTCTCAAGGACTAAAAATTACTGGATAGTTTAAGCTGCCTTTTGTTTGCACCACTTCAAAGGCTCTATTTAAGTTCTGAGATTTGGGTACATCCAATTTTATCCCTTGTATAGTGAGGTCTCTAAGATACTTCATTTGTGTCTTGCCTTTCTGATCATTATTATTCCAGTTGGGATCTACATGGGGAATTTCTGCTCTGCTGCCATTACCCTTTGTCTGGGCGGGTGCTGCCTCTACTACTCTTTCATAGCTGCCCTCCTCACCATTCCCCTTTCTTTCCCTGTAAAGAGGATATTTAGGATAGACATAAGTTTGGACCAGGTATATAAGCTGGGCCCTAAAAATTTATCCAGTTGTTCACCTAGTCCTGCCAGATCATCCATTAATGATTTCATCTCTTTCTTAAAGTTCCTTACTTCAGGACTCATCAACAGGGCATTTACATAATCGATTTCCCCTGGTTCAATAGGCATTTCTCGCAGAGTGTATAGGGACTCAACAGATCTACGTTCTCTCACCCTTTTTCCTCAGGAACCCCAGAAATGGAAAATTCTGTATATTTTTCTTACATTGTTCCATCTCCTTCCTCAATTGCTGGTGGATTGTAACAGGTGGAGCAGTTGACCCTGATTGCCCCTCCAGCCATTGAGACTTTAATGGGGAGAAGCCAAGGGTAGGGGAAGGCTCAATAAAGGATTCCAGGCTTTAGCTTCTAAAGATTTAGCCTCTGGCTCTGGGGTTTTGGCCTTTACAGGATAAAGAGGGGTCCCCCTTTCCTTCAGTCAACACATGGCATAATCAGACTTCTCTTTGGAGAAGGGCTTCTTTTTGTTAACATAAAGCATGAGGTTGGCACAAAGCCAATCCTCATATGCCCAGAATTTTGGCCAGAATACATTGGGAGGTGTAATACTTTCCTTTTGTCCAAATGTACATTTTCCTTTCCCTTGGTCCAATCATTCTCAGTCCAATATACCAAAATTCTCCCTGTGAATATTCCAAGATAATCTTTCTGGGGGACACGAAAGGATCCTCCTTCCCTTTTTCCCTGGCTGGCCAACTGCCTCTACCCATTCTGAGTCTTGCCTGTGTTACTTTGTCTCAATACTGTCTCCCATTATCTGACTCTGGCCCTTTCCTGTGTGGGAGAAGGGTACCACAAATTGCGACTCCACACTTGCAGGCTCCTCAGAATTCTTCCTGACCACCAAAGTAATACTTAATAGTCTTTTCCTTACTTTGGTCCATGCACAGAGTTGCATGGTGAGGCAGATTTTTCCCTTCCCTGTCTCATATTCACAATTGGTGGATCCAAGCATCTGGTCTCAGATCCTTCTGGATGCCAGAGGTGGGCCCCCAGTGGTGGAGTCTGAGACTGCTCGGTCAGCAGTGTGCACCTTCCCTTTGTCATCCCCGGAGGTCCACCTCTGAAGCCTCAGATCCTGGATGAGCCCACAAATTGTTAGAATTCCATACCTGAAGAAGAATAAACGCTCACCCAATTGTGGAGAAGAAAATAATTTATTCATGACCTTGCAAGAATGGGCACCCAGCCAAAAAATGGTGGCTGGCACATCGAGCAACCAAAAGCACTGATATTTATCTCCTAAGCCTAACCCACAGGTCCCTCCCCTGTTTCTCCACTGATAGGATAGTTCACAGGTTACAGCCTATCCAGATAGACTAATTCAGATTTCCCACTGAAGGTTCCTGCTTTACATTTCAATGACCCTGGTTGTTATTTATTTAAAATTGTTTCTACCTATTTTGGTGCCAATTTTAGGCTTGCATCAGAGGCTTACTCCTTCCCTACCTGCAAGACTGGTTTGAGCTGTCCTGCAGCTCTTTTCTGCACCATCTTGTGTGAAAGCTAAACTTAATTTTATTCTTACACTATATAATGCATAAGAATAACCTCCAGGATAACTTCTTGACTCTGTATGAAATTTCTCAGTTACTGAAACTTTATTTTGTCTCATTTCATTCTTCCCCCTTTTTGTCAAGAAGGCTCTCTCAATCCCTTGATGCTGAGTCCTGGCTCACCCCAGGAATTCTGTCCCACATTGCCAGGGAGATTTACACCCCTGGGGGTCATGTCCCACGTAGCAGGGAAGGCAGTGAGTTCACCTGATGAGTTGGCGTAGAGAGAGAATGGCCACAACTGAGCAACAAAAGATGTTCTCTGGGGGTGACTCTGAGACCTAATTTTAAGTAGGCTTAGCCTATCCATGTGGGAATAAGTTCCATAGGTTCGAACCCCAAGATCGAGGGCTTGGTCTATTGATTTGGTTGTCTCCACTGCTTGTGAGAGTATCAGAAATTCTTCCAAATGGGGAAGTTGCATATTTCCTCCTTTCTCCCCATTCCCCTAAGGAGACCTTGTAAATACTTCTTTGTTCACTGCCAAATTACTCTGGAATTTATCCGGGCATCACACTAACCTGGGCAACCAACAAAATCTCATGCTGTATTCAAGATTCCATGTACTTACAGTGTTCAACTAAACTGACCATACAAGTGAAATTAGGAAATGCACTACCCAAAACATAAATTTTGCACCAAATAAGCATCTCTCCCTTTAGTCTCACCCAGAAGTTGAAATTTTAAAATATGGATGATATCATCCTTTACCTAGTCTTCTGATACACCTTAGTCCTATCCAGATTAGCTTCAGTCATATCTCTACTCAAAGTCTGATCAGTTTTTCAACTTTTTAAACAGTTCTGTATGGGGTACTGCTAACTTTCATAGCTTCAGATCTCTAACTCTGAGTTTGAAGTGTCACATAAATACCCAAAGTTTCTGGAAATGACCATGTTATATACAAACAGCTCAGTATCTCAGAATTTATAATTAACAGTTACACCTCCTAAATATATATGACTGCTGTAAGAGTTTACAATCTGGGACCCTTTACAATAGGCCCCAACCTGATAACACATGCTCTCAACTTCAATTTACTGAGTTTTTATTTTATAGTTATTCCATATGAGTGGGGCATGGTAATATTTGACTTTTTGTCCTGACCTTTCTTTCAACATAGTCCTTAAGTTTCATTTACCTAGTTGCATGCCTCACAACTTCATTCCTTCTTGTGGCTGCTCAGTAGTCCATTGTATGTATACACCATAGTTCCCTCTTCCATTTCTCAGTTGTTGTACCCCTAGGCCACCTCCATCCATTGTGGATTGTGAACACTTCCACCATAAACACCAGTGTGCAAATGTCCATTCATGACCCCACACTCAGTTCCTCCAGGTATATACTAAGCAATGGGGTTTCAGGATCATATGGCAACCCCTTCCCTAGCCTCCTGTGGAACCACCACACAGCCCTCCAAGGGGCTGCACCTCTCAGTTTCCTTACCGACAGTGAATAGGTACATATCTTTCTCCACATTTTCTCTAGCACTTGTTTCTCTCTGTTCATTTTTAAACAGTGTTACTCATGTATCATACAACCCAACCTAAGTGTAGAGACATGCTTTCACCATCATAATCTATATGAAGATTTTCTTTTCTTCCACAAAGAGTCTATACCCCTTTCCCATGCCTCCCCGACTGTTGATATTTAATTTTGGCATAGTGCCTTTGTTATATTTAGTGGAACATATTACAATGTTACTATTGACTATAGACCCTAGCTTGCTTTGTTTGTACTTTTTTCCATATACCATCTATTTTCAGATTTATTAGCCTTTTATTTCATGTGTATATATATTTCATTTCCACAAAACACACTCTATCTTCATTGAAGGAACCATATTTCACACTTAAAAAAATCTCTTTCACCGCATCAAGTGCAGTTCCTTGCATACAGGAGATAATAAAATTTTTTCGCTACATTGGTTTTCTATTTTTGTTTTGCTTCAAGCAAGGCATAGCTGTTATTTTATGACAGCATAAGTAATTTGTTTTAATTGCATGGTGATTTCCTAAATTTTCCATTTTTCTTGACTAATATAAAACAGGCCTAACAATAAAGATAAGATTGCTCACTAAAATCCATTTATTCTACTACCTTAGTACTTCCTAGTTTAAAGCATCCCCCATGTGGTGTGGTTTAAAATAAAGAATACAACATAGGGTGATTAGGGATTCCATCTGGGCTTTCCCTCTAATTCTCCCTGGGGGCTGTGGTTTGCCATTTACAGGTCTCCACAAGCTACTTGTATCCATTTGCCAATCCCTGGAGAGACTGATCTTTTCTGAAGACCAGGTCAGAGATGATCTTATTTGGAAGTGGTTCCTTCTTCCTTGACAGAGCCTGTGCCCGGAGCTTGGCTTTCCTGTATTGATTTGTTGGTACCTCCTGGCACATTGAGTCATAATTTATTTATATACATGCTTGCCTGTCTACAATGGGACCACTGAGTTCCTCAAAGTAGGGATCATGTATGTAGCTATCCTTGCTCAGTATGTGGGTATCCTAATCCTTTAAAGATTTCTATCTTTTTTCTTTTTTTGCATGTAAATCTGTAGAGCATTTTAGGCCAGAAAAGAACTATGTAGTTTAATTATTTTATTCTCCTTTCACGAATGAGGTAGATATATGTTGTTTTTCTTTATCCAATGTTCTTTCATACTGTTTTGGTAATAAACCCCTTATTCTTGTGGGAATCCCATCCTATGGGGTTTGATGAAGCCAGCCTTTGCTTGTCTCCTGACTCCCACCTGAATCTTTAATCACACCCTCAAGGTTGCCTATAGAAGGGATGGTATTTGGCCTATGCCTGGCCAATTAGAATATATTGGAGGCCTGGACACAGTCATCATTTCAGAGCTGGTTACAAGACCCAAACAAGGCAAATCAGTTTTCCTTAGATTTAATATTGGAACAGACTGACACCCTATTGAAATGTCCTTCTTTTATTCTCCCATGTCAGCTATACAAATAGTTTATTTTCCTTTTTTTTTTTGTACACAGCTGTAGTACAAGTTTGGAATACTGCCCTTACCTTCTAAGACTGACCCCCAAAGCCTAAGTCTCCCCCCTGGCGGGGGGAGATATTTTTGGAGAGAAGAGGCTCACTTTTATAATTGACAAATTAAATTGAGAATGTTTTTGGGTAGGCAGAAATCACAGAAGCAAAGAGGAGAGAACATCTGCCAGATGACAGGAAAGCCAAAGACCCCAAGGATTTCTGGCAGTCAGCACTGAAATGCTAATTCTTTAGAAAGTAAGCCTTGCTGATATCTTGATTCTGGTTTTCTTCTAGTCTCAAAACCATGAGCCAATAAATTTTTGTTGTTTAAGCCAACTCCTTGTATGGTATTTATAAGAGCAGAACTGACACAAACCATGTAATACTGTGTAACCATTAAATATGTTGTGTGAGACATAGGAAAATTTTTCTTTATGTATTAGCTAAAAATAAAAGCAAAATACAGAATAGGAAAAAAATTTTTCGGGTAGCATTTTAGTTTGTTGAAGCTGCCAGAATGCAATATACTAGAAACAGTACAGCTTTTAAAAGGGGGAATTTATTAAGTTGTAAGTTTACAGTTCTAAGTTCATAGAAATGTACAAATTAAGGCTCCAGAAAAAGATACATTAACTTCAAAGAAAGGGCTGATGATGTTCCCGGTTTCTCTCTCAGCTGGGAGGGCACATGGAAATGTCTGCTAGCTTTCTCTTCAGGCTTCCTGTTTCATGAAGCAACTCCGGGGGGCATCTTCTTTCTTCATCTCCAAAGGTCTCTGGCTGCCTGGGCTCTACACCTTTTTCCAAAAACGGTTCCCTCTTAAAGGACTCCAGTAAGCAACCCCAGCTTGAATGGGTGGAGACACATCTCCACGGAAACCATCTAATCAAAAGTTACCACCCACAATTGGGTGGGCCACATCTCCACGGAAACAATCAAAGAGATCCCACATAGCACTAAGGTATTAGGGTTAAAGAGCATGGCTTTTCTGGGGTCCACAACAGTTTCAAACCAGCACATTTACCAGGATGAATAAAGTGACTGATTGACTAAAGCTTGGTCACGAAAAAGAAAACCCCGTAACTCTTTAAGCTGGGTCAGTTCCAATCAAATCAGAATCTGACTGGCACCAGTCTTTATTATTATTTTTATCTCTCTAGAAGCAAAGATGCAAATTATAGGGTGAAAGGGCATAACATTGTCAGATAAAAAAATTATTAAAAACCAGATGCATAAGTGCTCATTAAGGCACTGCTTTAAAAATCTTTAAAAAATAATTTAAAGGAAAGTGTTATAGAGTTATCATCATATTTTGGCATCAAATTTAAAGGAAAGTGTTATAGAGTTATCATCATATTTTGGCATCAAATAAAACTGAAATGGAGAAATTTAAACTGTTTTCTCTCTGTCTTTTTTTTTTTTTTTAAATTTGCATATGGGCAGGAGGCACCAGGGATCGAACTCCAGACCTCCAGCACGGCAGGTCAGAGCTCTGCCTGCTGAGCCACGGAAGCCACCCTGTTTTCTCTTTTTGACTAAACCATAAGCTATTACTAAGCTAGAACCACTGGGTTAAAAGAAAATAACTCTATCAATCCAATTATTGGCAAATGTCCAGAGCTTAACAAGCCTATCTGGAAACCAGTTTTGAGCAGTGTATAAACTTCAGAGGCTGTGCTGTGAGATCAATTCTATTAAAGAAGATAAATATACCTTAAAAACCTCTAAGCTCTTTTTAAAATACAAAAGCAGAATCAGAGTTGGAAGGGACCTGGATAGGCACACAATCTTCTGAAACATGACTTTTTTTTTTTTTTGCATGGCAGGCACTGGGAATTGAATACAGGTCTCTAGCATGGCAGGCGAGAATTCTGCCACCGAGCCACCATAGCATCACCCTGAAACATATTAACTCTACTTTTATGAAAACCAGAAAAAGTATGAATTTTGCAAAGTATTTTTATTATTATTATTTATTTTTTTTACATGGGCAGGCACCGGAATTCGAACCCGGGTCCTCTGGCATGGCAGGCAAGCGTTCTTGCCGCTGAGCCACTGTGGCCCTGCGAAGTATTTTTAATAGAAACAACCTTGATCAGTGGAAGACCATGCTTTTATTCCTTCATTCATCCATTCAGTAAACATATATCGGATACTGCTTAGCAACACATATATATTTTTTTCATTTTGTTCTGCAGCCCTATCTATCCCATTTGTTTGCACTGCATACTCTACTCAGCTATCTGCCAGCTGTCACTCTCCTCTCCGTGGACAAAAGTGTTTAACTGCTAGCCTTCATTCTCCCCTCCCCCTCTCCCAGTTTCTCCATCCCCATCCTAGTCTGGGCCCCTCTGTCCAGATCTCTTGTGTAGCCTGCATTTTTCTGTCCCTGACTCAAATGTCATGAATTAAGTTTTCAATAAGTATAATAGCTGTGTATTGTAGGACGAATAGTGATAGAATGGTTATGTTGAGAGAATATTTGAAATCACGATTGTCCTAGTAAAGGCAGGAAATGTCACCAAATTTAAGTGGTATTTGTTACCTCTGTACAACTCATAGAAGAGAGCTTTGGAGATAGTGGGATTTCAGCAATTATTTGAATGAAGAAAACAGGACAGATTTATCCTGAAAGAGTAGGGAAGAACAAGCCATACTCTAGGTACACAGTTTAATGTGGGAAAAGCCCAGAGAATAAGAGAAGTGTGCATTTAGTAAAATACCCGACAGAAAATTTGCACAATTGCCTAATCCTAAGGCCAAGAGATATCCCATTCTTTTTCATTGCTTTTGGAGACAAGGGATTGCTAGTAGTAAGTTACCACGTAGCAATAATATATGTCTACATATCACACATGTAATTTTATTTCAATCTTTGCAAAAATCCTTGCAAAGAATGAATCATTCCCATTTTCCTATGAGGAAACCAAGGTATAACTTGCCCAAAGTTACACAGCTATCAAAAGCAAGTCCTGGACTGACTCCAAAATGCATTTGCTGTTTCAGATAATAGTATATATATTGTGCCTCCAAAAACTTGACGAGGGACTCTCATCAAGGGAAAGCTTCAATTGGGTTGAGAGTAGTAGAGATTATGGCTGAAATCACTTTGCATTACAGTCTTAAAACTTCAAAAGTAGACAGAAAGTAATTTTAAAGGAAACTTTCCAAGTCTGTTTTACGTCTAAGGTAAAGAAGGGTAAAGAATAAAAATCAAGATCAGTGTAGTGAAAAGAATGAAGAAAACACGACAACTTTATTATGAAAGAGTGGATTTACATTCGGATCCTCATTCCTCATTCTTGGACCCAGCGTTTTTGGATTTTTAAGACCCTTTTAAGCTATTAAAATGATCTGTATTCTTAAACACAAACTACTAGATGCAAGCTTTAAAACGAAGCTTTTCAACTCTTTTCTCAACTGGGTTAAGGGAGTATCTTAAGACGACAGGACGGGAAATAGAACAGTGAAGAGAGCGCCAGAGACTCGTGCAGGGCAACGGCAGTCCAGTGCCCTCATGTCACTGTGCCCACGCCGTGACCGATGTTAAGGCCGTCCAGGCCTCCGTTTCTGCCCTCCGCTGGAACAGCCCGGTAAGTGCCCTGCGTACGCGGCCCTAAGGCCGGGGGCGGCCGGCTACAGCAGGGCTGCGGGCCCCGCGTCCGAGTCAGGCCGCCCGGGTGCGGACGCAGCCCCGTCGCTGCGGCGTCCTTAGGGAGCTGTCATTTCTCCACCCATACCACGGAGCCAATCCGGTTCCCACGGCGCCGGGCGCGGGGCAGTGCCCCAGTGCTCGCCTAAAGAGGTTAAAAACGCTCGAGAGGGATCACGGAGGCCTAAGGAGACCGGCTGTCCCCTACGGTCGGACGACCCCCTGCGCCAAACTGTTTCCACGCGTCCGGTCTTGCTGCTCCTCACCCTAGCGAGGCCGCGCCCCCCGGCGTGCCGCCCGCCCCACCGCCGGCACCCGTCGTGTCCTGGGTGCGCTTCCATTCACCAGCCTCGACGCTTGACGGGCCAGACGAACCCCGGGCCCGTCACCCTGGCAGCCGACCGCCGACGAGGGTTCCCGGCGTCTCGGCCGCGTTTCTTCGCCGCTTCCAGCCGCGCGCTGCATTTCTCGGGCAGGCTGTTCCGAGCGCACCCTCTAACCCGGGATTAGGAGGTGCGCCTTGGGCGCCGGCCCCCGCGCGCCCCCGCGCCGCCTGCGCGTCCCCGCGCCTCGCCCGGCGCGTCCCGTATCGCGCGTGGCTGTGAGGGACGTTACCGTTTGAATGTCCCCGCACGGCGGGGCGCTGGGCGGCGCGGACCCGCCCCGGAAGCCTGCGCTCCGTTCCCGCCAGCCGCCGGCCCGGCCCAGCTAGGGGTCCCCGCGGGCCGACGGGAAGGGCGGCCGGGCGCTGGGCCGAGCGTCCCGGGGCGGGAAGTGCCGGGCGCCGCTCGCTCCCCGCCGCTCTCGGCCCTGCCCCGGCCACGCCCAGTTGGCGGGCCCGCTCGACGGTTGCCCCAGGGCCAGATTTTTGAATTGAGAGGCCGGGCCTTGGAGCCGCAGGAGCGCGCCGGCGGCTCGCCATTGGCCGCCGGCGGTCACGTGCCCCCCCCCCGGCGCGCCGGCCATGTTGGAGAGCGCGGCGCCGCGGCCCGCGCCACCTCCGCCCCCCGCGGCTCAGCGCAGCCTGTGAGGAAACAAAGTGCTGCGGGCGGGAGACTCGGCGGCAGCGGCGCGCGGACTCTGCTCGGCCCCCGGCTCACCCTCCCCTCGCGTTCTCCCGTGCGTGTGCGCGTCTGCGGGTTTGCTCGCGAAGGGCATTTTGCGATTTATTGATCGGTCTGTGATTCTCTGCCTTCGCCCTTTGTGCTGCCGCCCGGCTCCCGCCATCCCAGGTGCTTCTTCCTCCCCCACGCCTTCTGCACGCGAGGGCGGGTCTCCGGCTTGCACCTCCGGTACCACTCTGCCCCCTGCCACCCGCTCCGTGTCCCGCTTTGCCTGTGGCCTCCCGGCTCCGTTCTCTCACTCGGCTGCTGCATCCGATCGCCCCTCCGCCCGCCATGGCGACCGCGACCCCCGTGCCGCCGCGGGCCGGCAGCCGAGCCGGCGGCCCCGCCACGCCGCTGAGCCCCACGCGGCTGTCGCGGCTGCAGGAGAAGGAGGAGCTGCGCGAGCTCAACGACCGGCTGGCCGTGTACATCGACAAGGTGCGCAGCCTGGAGACGGAGAACAGCGCGCTGCAGCTGCAGGTGACGGAGCGCGAGGAGGTGCGCGGCCGCGAGCTCACCGGCCTCAAGGTGCTCTACGAGACCGAGCTGGCCGACGCGCGCCGCGCGCTCGACGACACAGCCCGCGAGCGCGCCAAGCTCCAGATCGAGCTGGGCAAGTTCAAGGCCGAGCACGACCAGCTGCTGCTCAAGTGAGTGCGCGGGGAGAGGCCGGGGGTTTCCGCCCGCAGGAGGAAGATCGAGGGTCTGCGGGCCTGTGCCCCTCGGAAGGGCCAGTATCTCCGCCTTTGGAAGGGAGAAGGAATTTCGTGTTCCGTGGTTGGGGGTGGGGCGCGGGGAGCTCGGTTGTGGCGGTGACAGTGCCGGGCTGCGCATGTGCTCCGCCTGCCCACCCAGCGGGAGCGGGCGACACTGGTGCCCCTCAGGCCCTGGCTGGCGGCGGTCTCCACGGCGTGGAAGGCGATCCCGCGGCCCGGCGAGACCGGGTGCGGGGAGGGAGCGCCCGGCCTGACACAGCCGCTGGCGGGTGTGCGGCGTGAGGACTGGAGACCCAGGCAGCCCGAGAATGAATGAGCGCTGCGCGGGCGGGCGGAGAAAGGGGAGGGCCCGCCCGGAGTGCCCCTGCCCCTGGGGGTGGGTCTTGCTTTGGCGCGCTGGGTCTCGGCCGGGTGACGTATTGCGATCGTCTTGGGCGGCAGAGGAGGGGAGGGCTCTGAACTGCGCGCCTTCTTCTTTGCCCGGGGCGGGTAGGATTTCCTGGGTCCTCGGCCTCCTGTGGATCAGAGCCCCTCTCTGCGGGGACGGGCGCAGTCCTCGGGCTCTTCCACTAGCGGGTCTCGCAAGCTGGGTCCACCGCTCCCGGAGCCGCGTGCACAGCCTTCCCCGCCGGGCGGCAGGCGCCTCTCGCCTGGTCTCCGCTCCTGCCCCCCGCGTAGCGCGGCCGGTCTTTCGGGTGGCAGAGATGCTGCGGTCACTCCGGCGCCTGTCGTGCGGACCGACCAGGGCTGCCGAGAAGGGATGTTGTGCAAGCCTGGCGCCCTGTGGCCAGAGAGAGCTTGTAATTCCACCTGGAGGGGTCAGCGCTTTTCGCCTTGGCCACAGAGATAAATTCAGAATC
>PVIY010044517.1:0-19667 GCA_004026745.1 Myrmecophaga tridactyla
ACACTATACACTAATTAAAGGGTCAACTCACCAAGAAGATATAGCAATCATAAATGTTTATGCTCCCAATCAAGGAGCTCCAAAGTATATGAGACAGACATTGGCAAAACTGAAGGGAACAGTAGATGTTTCACCAATAATAGTAGGAGACTTCAATACACAACTCTCCTCTACAGACAGAACAACCAGACAAAAGATCAACAAGGAAATAGAGAAGTTAAATAACTTGATAAATGAACTAGACCTAACAGACATATATAGGTCATTGCTCCCCAGAGTGCAAGGATATGTATTTTTCTCTAGTGCTTATGGAATATTCTCCAGGATAGAGCATATGCTGAGGCACAAAATAGGTTTTATAAATTTAAAAACATTTAAATTATTCAAAGTACTTCCTCTGATCACAATGGGATGAAGCTGGATCTCAATAACCCCAAACACATGCAAATATATGGAGATTAAATAATACTGTCTTAAACAATCAATGGGTCAAAGAAGAAATTGCTAGAGAAATCAGTAGCTATCTGGAAATGAATGAAAATGAGAATATGACATATCAGAACTTGTGGGATGTGACAATGACTGTGCTGATAAATTTAGGGAAGTTTATTGCCCTAAATGTGTATATTAAAAAACAAGAAGGAACAAAAATTGAGGACTTAACAGCACACCTGGAGAAATTTATAAAAGAACAGCAAACTAACCCCAAAGCAAATAGAAGAAGAGAAATAACAAAGATTACAGCAGAGATAAATGAATGGGAGAACAAAAGAACAATAGAAAGAATCAATAAAACCAAAAGTTGGTTCTTTGAGAAAAATCAATGAAATTGATGGGCCACTAGTAAGATTGATAAAGAAAAAAAGAGAAAGGATGCAAATAAACAGAATCAGATATGAGAAGGAGTGCGTTACCACAGATCCTGAAGAAATGAAAAAAAAGTCATAAAAGGATAGTATGAACAACTATATGCCAACAAACTAGACAACTTAGATGAAATGGACAAATTCCTAGAAACACACAAACAAGTTACATTGACTCAGGAAGAAGTAGAAGATTTCAACAAACCAATCACAAGAAAAAGAGATTCAATCAGTCATCAAAAATTTTCCTACAAAGAAAAGCCTAGGGCCAGATGGTTTCACAAGGGAACTTTATCAAGCATTCCAAAAAGAACTAACACCAATCCTGCTCAAATTTTTCCAAAAAAAAAAAAAATGAGGAAAAAGGAACTCTACCTAACTCATTTTATGAAGCTAATATCATTTTAATACCAAAACTAGGTAAAAATGCTCTAAGAAATGAAAACTACAGGCCAATCTCCCTAAGGAACATAGATAAAAATTCTCAACAAAATATTAGCAAATCAAATGCAACAACACAGTAAAATAATTATACACTACGAACAAGTGGTGTTTATACCAGGAATGCAAGGATGGTTCAACATAAGAAAATCAATTAATGTAATATAGCACATTAACAACTTGAAAGGGAACAGTCACATATCATCTTGATTGATGCTGAAAAAGCCTTTGGCAAATTTACCATCCTTTTCTGATAATAAAACACTCCAAAAGGCAAGAATCAAAGGTAACTATCTCAATATAGTAAAGGAAACATATGAAAAACTGAGACCCAGCTTCGTACTCAATGGAGAGAGAATGAAAGCATCTCCCCCAACATCAGGAATGAGACAAGGATGCCTACTGTCACCACTGTCATAACATTGTGTCAGAAGTTCCAGCTAGAGCAATCAGGCAGGACAAAGAAATAAAAAGCATCCAAATTGGAAAGGAAGAAGTAAAACTCTTATTATTCACAGATGACATGATACTATACTTGGAAGACCCTGAGAAATCTACAGCAAAGTTACTTGAGCTAATAAATTCAGTAAGGTGGTGGGTTATAAAATTAATGTACAAAAATCTGTGATGTTTCTGTAACAAGCAATGACCTAGCTGAGGAGTCAGTTAAGGAAAAAATTCCATTAAAAAATAGCAACTAAAATAATCAAATACTTAGGAATGAACTTAACTAGGGACATAAAGGACTTGTGCACAGAAACTACATAACATTGCTAAAAGAAATCAAAGGAGATCTAAATAGGTGGAAAGACATTCCCTGCTCATGGTTAGGAAAGATAAATATAGTTAAGATGTCAATTCTCCCTAAATCTGAATTTGCAGATTCAACACAGAACCAATCAAAATTCCAACAACCTACTTTGAGAACTTGGAAAAGCTGATCACCAAATTCATCTGGAAGAGTAAGAGACCCCGAATAGGTAAAAGCATCCCAAAAAAGAAGGGTGAAATGGGAGGATTAACACGCCCTGATTTTAAAACTTGTTGAAGAGTGCTTTGAAAACTATTGCTTTTTTATTTCTTTGCTTTGTGTATATGTCATACTATATTAAAAAAATTAAAAAAAAAAGAACAATTCTAAAGCCTAAAAACCTGACAGGATTTTAGGATGGGTTAGTGAGATTTTTTACAGGTGTCCTTTCATAGGACACTTCATTAACCCAGCTGACACCCTGTGCTCTAATTGTTCAACCCATGACCCAATGTTCCCAGTTGTACAGAAATTATCTTGAAAGTGGCAGGCAACCTATTGTCAAGCTTGCCCATCCATGTCCACATTTACCTTGCCCAGCAGTCTTAAGGCTTTGGAAGCTGAGGCTTCAGAGAAGGAAGCAGATACTCTAATAGCGTTTTCATCCTATTCCTACCAAATGATTATGTAATTGCTCTAAGTTAGGACAAAGGTCAACTAAAATGTTAGAAAGACATTTCTCTGTATAACTTTAGAGAAAGAGAGAAAGAAGAGATTCTGAATATTTGAGTACTCATCAAACAGGAGAAGTTCCTGTAAAGCAAAAGGACAACCAAAAGGACTCCCGCTACCAGTCCAAACCAAAAAAGCAAAGTTCAAAAATCAGAAGACACCAAAGGAGGCTAGAACTTCAACTAAGGCAGCTCAGAGCTGAGCACGTCACCAAGAGAAAACTGGGGCCACCAGAAAGATGACAGAACAAGAGTCTCTAGCAGGTATTGTGTTTGAATCCAATGGCAGTTCCAGAGTTGAGCTGGCAGGCACTTCAGATTTGACAGAGAAATTCTGACTGGGAAATAACAAAGCAAAACACACACACACACACACACACACACATAGACATTTCTTTGAGGTCATAGAATTACAATTCAGTGAACACAGATTTAGGTAGCAATCCAAATTGTGTTCCCAGCTGGGGTAGTTAGAAAAAAGAGGAAGGAAAAAGAGATGTTAATTAAGAGGTTTTTAGAACCGTTTTGTTTTCCAAAAAGGAAAGTGTTTTGTAAGCTTTTAGGTTTTGTTTACAACAGTGGTTTCAGAGGTGGCATAGGAGTCCCCCTGTAGCTCTAATTCCATTTGGAATTTCTTACCCTAAGTCACTCCATTTTGCTTTATTTCTTTTCACAAGGGTTTTCTGTTTGAATTTTAAAAATAGCAAGTGTATCATTAAAACTAATTTGTGTATTTAAACCTCAAAAATTGGAAAATATTACATTAGCAAAGGAGTAGCCATTTATATTCTTGTAATACATGTGTAAAGTAGTCCCAATAGAATGTATTTTTGTCATGTACATGTATGAAGGAAGCAAATAGAAACAGACTAACAATAAAATATCAATTATTGGGGTTGAGATAATTGAGACAAAGGAGTTTATAAAAGTTGTCATTTCCTAAAATCAATACTTTATTTGCTATTAAAAATATACTTTGTTAAAATAAATTTTCAAACAAAAATGATTTATTAAAATTCCTGTTAAAATGTTATGTAAGATACACAGAATAACATATTTGAATATATAATTTCAAAATGAATTTATGTTATTTATTTGGTTGTGTGGGGAGAAAGGAGATATTAAATGTCTTTCAAGATGGTTTAATATATGTGCCTTTAGGAACATCTTAAGGATTTATGAATCTTAAGATAGCTGAAGTATAATTTTCTTCAAAGAACATCAAGATGGATTTACTTTGCTCCTTTTCAAAACTCCAAGGGATTTGACTGATTAAATAATATCCTCATCTCAGAGTTACTATTTATTTAAATGCTTCATAATTTACCTCTATGAGGCAAGAGTGGTTTAACATTCAGTAAGACTCAATAAAAAAATAATGTTTTATATATTGAAACCGCCTTAATGTTTATTAAATCACTTTACTAGTATACTTTTATTTCTAATGTTTTAACTTTCATATATAATTCCAAATTTAAATGTGTTTTTAAATTGAGCAGTGTTTGAAGATATATTTGTCTACCTTTTTTATATACCTTATTTCATACAAAAAGAATATACAAAACTATGCTATTCCTGAGAAATTTACAACTGATAGAAATTCTCGAACTTCGCGGTTCTAAGCATTTGTAGTCTCAGGAACTCTTTACACTTTGAAGTGCTAAAACAAACAATATTTTTTATCAAAAGTATCTTTTTAAAAAAATTGAAAGAGGAGCTTAGTTTTATGTTTATACGAATCTCTGGTATAACATTATCTGGTTTAACAAAGCTTGCCTGATTTTCAAATCTGCTTAGATATTCAAACTATTTCAACCAATTCTTTTTGTTGGAGTATGTGAGGAAAATCCAGCCTCCTACAGCTATGTAGTTTAAAAAGGGAGGAGTATTTTAGAGCCTTTTTAGGTAATTGAGGACATTTTTTTTGCTATTATAGCCAAACACAAAAAAAGTGGTATTCTTTCAAAGTTAGTTGCAAAGTGGGGTATTATAATCAAACTTTTTTAATATTGTCATATTGAAACCCATTGATGTAGCTGGCATTTGAATGGACTTTTGCCCATGAGTGATTTTAGTCCTTCTGTGAAGAGTCTTATGAACCTGTGGAGGTGGCCCCCAGAGCACACTTTGAGAATTTCTGGTCTATATAGCTTATGCATGAAAAATGATGTTTTTCTCTAACTAAACTGGGATAACAGTCTCTGTATGTATAGTTTGAAATGATGCTTTATTTTCCTAAACATCACATCACAAACAGTTTTTATTGTCACAAAATACTCTTTTAAAACAGGGTCCTATAATATGATAATTTCTAGACTTAGAGAAATAAAGGCAGACATTATTTAACCATTTTCCTGTTATTGGAAATTTGATGTCCATTTAAAAGAATATCACATGTAACAAAAAACCCTAATCCACACTCTATTACTCCCTGAATGAGAAAGTCATGCAGGATAGAAACAGAAGGAAAGTATAATAGTCTCTTGTTTCTTACAGTATTAACAGAATGCATATCAATGTATCTGATTCTCTTGTGGTAACAGAATATTTTTTAAAAAGCTATCCCTCTCGGTTCTATAGATTATGCTAGACAAATATTTATGAGATATTACAAATTAAACGAGAGGCTCTGAACATGAGTTCATTTTCAGTTATAGACCTGAGTGTGGGAAAATATCATTTGAGTGATCTATGAGGAGGTCTAAAGAATGATTCATTGCCTGATTTGTTATAAATGTAGAGCCTGGATGTACTTCTCTGATTCAAGGATGGAGAAGCAGACAGAAACAAACAAGAAACAACAAATATAATAAGGATTAGTGCACAAAATAAATATTATCCTGGACACTCTACACAAAAGTTACCTTCCTCTCTATTTATCCCATAAATTTTGACATTTACTCTTTTTTTGGACAGGTAAAATAACTCTCATGTTGCATGCAATTTGTTTAAAGTATTTTGGAATGAATAATATGATGTTATAGTTTAGACACATTCCAAAGGTCTCAGGTTTCAACCAGTAGGTTTACCAAGTACCTTGAAAATATTTCAGAAATGAATCTTCATTACTGAAATGAGTAGCTAGTTAATCCACATAATTGAAGTCAGAGTTGTAGAGGCACGCAAGATGACAACTGCAAGAGTAAGAGAATTTAGGCTCTGAAGTATTGTCCAGTCTTCCCCAAGTGAGCTGGGAATCATGCTGGGAATCACCTAAGTGACAAGCAGTACAGACTCATATCAGGCCTGCAAAATAGATTCTATAGGCTGCTTCCCCTGCCCTTACTGGCTAGCAAATAATTGTTTAATAAACACTTAGAAGTGAGGCAGAATTTCTTCTGAGAATTGTTTTCTTATATCCTAGTAGGAGGATTGCTAGAAAGCCCTCACTAATGTCAAAATTTTGGGTGACTGGTTTTATCTACTGAAAATAATCCAAGAACGCTGCATTGCCAAATAGACTTAGGTGATTTCCCAACAATAATTGTAGGAATTTTTGTGTAAACCTTAAATGAGCATGAATAGAATTAAAAATAGTTTATCTTCCTATTAAAGCACCTCAGAGGAATAAATTGCACAAAGATTGATTCTTATGGTGTTTTAGTTTGTAAAAGCTGCCAGAATGCGATATACCAGAAACAGAACAGCTTTTAAAAAAGGGAAGTTGCAAGTTTACAGCTCTAAGACTGTGAAAATGTCCAACTCAGGCATCCAGGGAAAGATACTTTCATTTAAGAAAGGCCCATGGGTCCTAAACACCTCTTTCAGCTGGAAAGGCACATGGTGACATTAACTAACTTTCTCTCCCAGTTTCATGTTTCATGAAGCTCCCTCAGGGATGTTTTCCTTCTTCATCTTCAACAGTCTCTGGTTGTATGGGCTCTGTTGGTTCTGTATCTTTTTCCAAAATGGTTCCCTCTCAAAAGGCTACTGTAAGCAACCCCGCCTCGAGTGGGTGGAGACACATCTCCATGGAAACCATCTAATCAAAAGTAACCACCTACAATTGGGTGGGTCACATCTGCATGGAAACAATAAAAATGATTTCACCCAGCAATATTGAATGAGGATTAAAGGACATGGCTTTTCTGGGATACAAAACAGATTCAACAGATTTGCACATATGGCAAAACAAAAGTTAAAAAGATCAGAAACCACAAAAACAGAAAAAGCAGAAAATTTAGACAAAATGGGGTTGATAAAGTGTTAAATATAAAAAACCTTGCATTTTGTTGCCATGTTATTTAATTTGCAAATTTCGTTCAAGTTCACCTTCATATTGTTTTCTTTATTAATCTAAAATAGTGTCAAAAAGTTATATAAATAAAATCCATTAGTATGATATTTTCTGGAGAAAAATATATTGTTATACAAAAGTGAAAGACTTAAGTGAATAAGAAAACCCAAAGCAGTGATCAAAAACATAGAACTTCAGCAGAAATTAAATGACGTTTATCCCCTACTTAAGACTTACACAGAAAGGTTGTAATACAAAAACATGTTATGGAATGTTCAGGCCAATCGAACATTAAAACAATACCTGAAAAAAGGCAGAATCAGGAAGGCTGTGCACTAATTTTGTATTATTTTAATAATCGGGTCAATTTTTCTCTTTTACATCTCATAGATAAGCTAGAGAATTTTTTATTAGCAGCTTCCTATCATCTTCATTCCTACAGCTAATCCAGTAATGTCTTTAGAAACAGTGAGAAACTACGGTAATAGTAAAGAAAAAAGTGAGTGAAGAAAGAAGAAAATGCATATTCATATCAATGATTTTTCATCCAAATGTTAAAATTGCATTTATATCTTTTTCCTGGAAAGTGTTCAATTTAAAATCTCTAAATTGTAATCTATACAAAAAACCCAGTCTGAGACATATTTTTACTCAACATCTTTGAATAACAAATTAGCCATTTGTATTAAAATATGAATGGGAAGTTATAGGTAATGAGATTATATTTAATTTTGCAACATTTTCATTCACATGTAGGCATTCCAAAGTATCTGTTTGCCTAATGTGGGTGGTCAGTTATGTGCTAGAGAAAAGTAAAGGGTTACTTTAACGGAGATGTCAAATATATATATATATACACACACACAAATATATGAAACATATGATTTGGTGTACTTTTTCATTTTATGAAACATTTATTGCACACATTCAAAATTGAAAATTTTTGAAAGGGGTAGAGAGTGTGTCTATGAAGTAATATTTTAAAAGACAGAGACCATAATAAAGAATAGAGAGTTCAAATGAAACTTTAAAATATTTTATATTTAAATATATTCAGAAATTTTACTTATTTAAATTATGAATTTGCATAATTAAATGATCATAATCTGAACTTCATCTTGTTGAAAATATAGTTGAATGATCAGAGTAGAAGTGATACAAGGTACAACCAAACTGTAAAACAAGAAATAGCACTAACTAGTTTTTTCTAAAGAAATATCTACTTAATGGAGAACCCACTTCCTAAACAGCTGCAAGGTGATTTGCAATATTTATAACAAAGCTCTCAATCTAAATCTTTGAATTGAAGCTGATAAATTTCACTTGAAATAACAAAAGGGAAATGTGTGATCAAGTAATCTGGATTTCCTACCAAAGGTTTTTACATATTTTGATTATATTAAAAAAGAAATTATAAAATGAGAAATTTTGATGAAAATTTCATAAAATTGTCTGGAATGAGACTCTTTTTTATTAAATCTTAAGACAATCCTGCAAAGGCTATTGCATTACAGGTTGTTTTTATGTTGTATATCTTTAAATATTTTTCTGAGTAAAATATTTGCATTTAATATCTAGCAATGTAAAAATATATATTTTATAATTTACAATATTCATGCAAAAGCTGTCTTGACTTTGGGTAAATATTTTTTGTAATGCCATAATTTAATCTTCATGCAACGACTGCGGTTAAAGATAAGGAAATTCTTTAATTCGTTAGAATGCTGGATAGCAAAACTGAAATAAATTGATATGGTGGTCAAAGACCTGGGTTTCAATCCACTGTCACATTCTGGCTCTGTGACTTTGGGAAATAATTTTGACTTATTTAGGGTTAATGATAAAACCCTAAGAGCAAGTCAATGGTTTTGCAAAAACCGCTAAGAAAAGAAAATTTTGAGTGGATACAATGACAAATATCTGTAAATTGGATTTTCTTTTGGGGAATAACCATTTGCCTCCAAGACTTAGAGCATTTTCTGTTATGAGACTTTGTCAAACTGTAACATGAAGCCATCAAAGGTTGTGTGTCATTTTAACAAAATACAGTAATCTCTCTGATGCATCAATTGAGCTTCTCTCCCCAGTAGCGCAATGACAAAATAATGCTTTTCAGGACAAAATTGATGGATTTTCTTGTTGTTTTTTTTTTTCAAGAGAAAAGCTCAAAACCACAGAAACATCACTCCTCTCAGAAAAAACATGAAAATCACATTATGCCAAGAAGTTTGCAAAACCAATATAGCAAATTTAGTGACAAATTTCCTACTTGAAGAGAAAGAAAAATGTGTTATTGGCAAAATATCTATGTTTGAGGACATTTTCAGGGCTGTGTAATATCACTGAGATAGAAAAGCAATTACTATCACTCTTCTTGGAGCAGTAACACAGGCTGCAGAAGGGTGCATTGTGCTCATTGCCAAAAGAGAACAGCCACATGTCGAGCATAAAGGCAGAGCGCTCAATAATACATTAGGAGCCTATCCATGTGTGTCCATCTCCTAAATTGTAACTCTCATATATCAAGAGTTTGAAGGTCATATGTTTATAGACAATATCTAAGAATGGACTTAAAATTATTTTTGTGCATAATTTTTAGATTGATGTTGATCTGAATATCTAGAATCTATTGACACAGATGTCAACAATTTTGTATTCCTAATGACTAAAAACTGAGTTTGGGGATTGTCTGACCTGTAGCTCAAATTGTTTATCAACCAGCCTGATACTAATAAATCGGTGAAGGTGGTAAACCATATGACTTTAACGAACATAAATTATAATTGTTATAGTTTTATTACTAAAATGTTGGAAAATATTGTTTCTTGTAGTTGGCAATTGATATTACCAAATGCCTATCACTTGTTAAATGTTTCATAAATGCTGATCTATGTTTTGTAGATTTATGGTTCAATTTGCGATATTGTTGGGGTTATATAGTACTAATCAAGGGGGAATTTCAATGGAGAGCTTTGAAGAATGCCAAAGTTTTTGGTGTATTATCTGAAATTCTAATATTACATTCATTACTTATCAAAATTCATGGAATAATCAAATATATAGACTATAATTAAAAATTGTAGTCTCTAAACTGGATGTTTGACCACTTTGCTCTGAGTTAATACTTCAATAGTTGTGGATTTGTCTTTTCCTCCTTCTCTCCCACCTGCATCCCTCAATTCCTTTTAACAATCTCACATTGTGAGTTTGGAAGGCTGATATATTCTCAATTTCTGTTTTGTCTTGGGTAGCCAGAAAACAATGAGTAAGCTATAATTTTCATTCCCTATGACCTGCTATGAAATTGACATAAAGATTATACTGTTATAGTTGTTGATTTATTTTTCCTTAGTAATCTTTGATGTCTAGTTTTATTTATTTGCTTCTCATACAAAGCCATAAAAATTTCGTAAGTATACATAGGAGATATTTTTATGCTAATTTCTAATCAAGTCCAGCAACTTTTGTTGCTATATCACTTAAACCACTTATTTTAATATTTGGTAAATATGGAATGAGTTTAACACTAACCTCCTGTGCAATAAGGCATCTGCTAAATTTTGGCAAATTTTACTTATTATATACAGTAAGTATTTTGTTTCTAATTTAATCTAATCTTGAACTTTTGCAGTGTTTACTGTAGTTTTATCACCCTGTCCATCTTAAAACTCTCTTCTCTCTTGAATATTTTGATACTCTACTATATTACTCTTACCTTTTTCTCCTTTTACTCCTGGCCATATTCTCCTTTAAAAGCTCTCCATATCCTCTATTAACTTGGGGTTCAGATTTGAGTCCTAATGCCAACTTCTCTCTGGGCTCTCAGCTCCTTTTTGGATTAAGCATTTTTACCTGAAATATTCTGCATCACTGAAGCTCTTGCTCTGCATCCCTTCTCTAAAAAGCTAACATTTTTCTGTCTCAGCCTTTCTCTACAACCTAAATCGTAAATATTTCACAATTATTTACCTACTCTGATCCAGGTACCACAATTTAATAGATTTTTTTATCCCTCTCTTTTGCTAAAACTTCCTCCTCCATAGTAAATGCTTTTCCTATTCCCCCAATTTTACAAACAAGATCTCTCAACTGCCTTCCCTTTTCTCTCTCTCTCTATAGCCACAGACACATCTCTTTTGTGGACTCCTGGAACAGCTTCCTAACATGCTGCTCTGGTCCACTTTTCAAAGTGTTAATTCTCCACACAGCAACCAGGGTAAACTTTAAAATATATAAACCACATAATTTCACTGCCCTGCTTAAAAACTTCAATGACTTCCAGTTGCTCTCAGAATAAAACTAAATGCCTTGCCTTGACTGCAAAGGGCAGTATGCTCATAACACAGCATTTAGGCTGTCAGCAACCTGCTCACTGTGCCAAATTGTTGGTCAGACAGAGAGACACCCATTGCTCCCTCCAGGAGAGGGCGCTCACAGCAAGGAGGGTAGCAAAGAGCATAACCATGCCTGTCACCAGGAATAGCAGCCTTATGCTCACGTTTTCAGGTGTCAGGGCTGCCATCAAAAGCACGACTCACACAAGCACTCATGGAAAGACATTTACTCACATAGAGAAGAGAGCAAGACTTGCTCCACTCCTGGGCTCTGGTCCCCCATGGTCAGAAGGTCTCAATATCAAGTGGACTCAGGGACATGTTCTACCATCACTTGTGCCATAGTACAGGAACCTTCTCCCTCCCTACCCTTCAGTAACAAATATACCAGTGGAGGTGAGCCAGTTGCCTTAAAACAGACTTACTTTAGACAGACTACATCTAGTGAATGTTTATACATGCTCAAGGCAGAAGGGGAAGAAATGTGCCACTGGCCACTCTCTGCTAAGGGATGAGTTTTATCTAAAGCTTCTGAGAAGGTCGTCAGTCCAAATTCACTATCCATGCTAGGAGCCAGGTTGAGACTAACACAGACCAGATTACGGGACTTATTTGTGGGGCACAGGGAAAGAAGGCAGACTGTGCTCAGACTGTTCCCCACTACAAGAGCCTTTATCTCCCTGTCTATCACTGGCTCCCTTTTTCTATCTCCATAAAAACTTCTGGCCCCTTTCCACCTTAGGGACTCTTCTCTTAGCTGAAGAAGCAGCTTTAACCTCATATAGACCTCAGCTCAAATAGAACGTCTTCCAAAAAATCATCTTATTAATTTGTTTCTTAGTAGCTATCACATCGGAAATAATTTTATTTTTTATGTATATGTGTTCAATGTTATCTTTCTTTAAGGAAAAATGAACTAGAGCATGGGTACTATAACTCTTGCTGAAAATATGAATTTCTAGCCACTAAGAGACTATGATAGCTACTATGTAAATGATTATTAAATGAATGAAGGAATTTATGAATAAATGGATAAATGAATGAAAGAATGGATAATCCATGTTCCCCCATATGAGGGCAAATGAAATGGAAATGACCTCCATTTCAGTGTTTATTTATTTGGAGGGAGAAGTCATAATAGTGCAAAGGAAAAAAATACCATGAACAGACTATGCAGTCCTCATTTATTGATTTATTGATATTTTTAAAACTTCCCGTGCTTTTCAAAAAGCTCACAAATCCATACAAATCTTTTTTTCCCTAAATATTCATAGTATTAAGCCTGATAGAGTAATGATGACCTTGCCTTCGGAATTGCATAGTATAACTTCACAGTGTGGATACAAATCACCACCCCAGCACTAGTGGAAGACATTTTTTTAAGTGCCTTAAGGTGACTGGTATCATTTGAGAAAGGTGCTTTCTGACCATGAAAGTTCCTTGCTTGACCTATGAACTCTGATTCCAGGAACGAAGAGGAATTCAAAATTGTTTTGACATCCTTGAGATCACTGACACAGAATAAGCATGTTTTGTCAATGAAGGAATAGATATAGCATTAGCCAACTATTCCAGGTGCTTCTCCTTTTAGCCAGGTGAAGTCCCAGCTAGTTCTGTCTTTTCCAGATGCTATCTCTTTGAGGTTTTGGCAAAACATAAACTAGGTCTGTGAGCCAGTTAAAAGGAGCCTTTTCTCTCTCTGCTTTATTATCCATATCATGTCAGCAAAAGTGAACTAAAAACACATCTTTGGAATTTTATATTTTGATAACTCATTCACCTAAAGTTATGGTTGGTGGTTCTTTACTGAGTGGTTGTAACCACATGGTACAAATCAAACATATCAAAGTAAACATTTCACCATACATACACAAAGTATATTCTTATTGTCACTAGTTTGTCACTGGATATTTTTCTGAAATTCTGTTGTTTTTATTTTTAATTAAAAAAATATTGTTTCATCATTTAAACATTCTATTTTCCCCAAGTTAGAAACCTTCAGTCTTCAATTGATGTCTGGAACCTTCTTTCTATGATCATTTCATGAAATTTCATCTTTTCTGCCCAAGTGGATAAACATGGCCATTGGTGTCAAATAAATGTTTGTTGAAAGCTGATACATTTTGAAAAAAAAACAAAAACACATAGACTCTTTGCTCACCTAAAATCTGGAGATGCGTTACAGGATTGTTAAGATGATTACATGCGAGGATAATGTGAACCTAGAGAAATGTCTGAGAGAGCAGTACTTAATACGTTTCATAGAGTAGGCCATTATTTGAAGAACATCTCAAACATCTTCTCATAGAACCACATATTGGGATAAATGGCCCAATGCCTCTATAGACACCTCAGATCGGAAATGACCCTTTAAAATGATTTTGCCTTGGAATAGCAAATACCATCTTGAAGTTCAGAGGGAGGTAATAAAGATAAGAGAGAATTTTGACTAAGTAGAATGCCAAAATAATTAAAATATAAATTAACACAAAAAATAAGAGATCTAAAATCTTAAAACTAATGGAGAGAAAGAAAAGGCAAAACAGAAGAAAAATTGTGTATTTTAATCCCTAAGGCATAGGATCTTCTCTTGTTTTTGATCTACTTTCTTTTGTTTGTTTTTGATACCTCATTATTTGGATGGAAAAAAAAACAAACTAAAATATAGCAGTCAGGTAAGATTCCAAAAATGGACATATGATTATAAGAACTTACAGTGAATCACCAATACCAATAAAAATATGTAAGTGATTTTTGGTAAGTTGTTTATGAGTCATGTGCTCACATTTGATCATTTTACAATTGCTTACATTGGTAACATCTTTGCATTTACCAGTTGGATATTAGAGTTCATTTTTAAAAATCATATTAATATTCAGATAAATGCATATACCTTATGAAACTATAACATTTCTAATTTTAGATTGCTTTATCTCTGCCCTACCAGTGTCATCCATGCAACAGATGCAACCCCCGCTTGTTTCATAGTCAGGAAAAAATTGGATCTGTTCCAGCCTAACAGACAGCCAAGAGACTTCTGGGGCAGAGGGACATTGCAGCTTACAATGAAAACATCTTCATTATGCTAACTTATTCAGGGCAGGTTTGTAACAGAAGTGCAAACTCTGGATTTATTATTAAAAGGACACTGAGGGACACATTTTTGAAACATTTAGCTAAACCAATTCATCTCATATTCAATTTCTTTGTGCTCAATTAGTTTATTTGCCATAAACTTGACCTTGGACCGAGTATTTTCAAATCACAGAACAAAATGTTCAAAATGTCCCAACTAACCAGAGCAGTTAATTTAATTTCAAAACAACAAATTAAAACTCTGGAAAAAAATGAAAGAGGCAAACATAGGGTACAATGTTTTCATCAGCATGTGGAAGGAGGTGGTATAATGCTCTTAAACTCTGTTTTATAGGATTCTGAAATGTTAAAAAATTCTAAAGTCGGGCTAAAAAAAAATTGCATTCAGATTTAGGGGTTATTCTTATGCCTATGAAACTCTCTATTGTTCATGTTCTCCAGAACCAAAAGAGTGGTCTCCACAAGACACTTACTGAAAAGCAAGTGAACAGGTTCCACAGAAATGCTCATGCAATTTAAATTGAAGTGCATGATGCCATTTTATAGGTCAAATAGCAGTTTCCTATATTTCACACCAATGGCTTCACCATTATCAATTTACATAATTTGCACTTTTCTATATTGCTTGAGTCATTATACCAGTGATTCACAAAACTGATGTACATTGCAACCACCTGGGATGCTTTAAAACCTGCTAATTCTTTGTGCTCACCCCAGACCTTCTTATTTAATTTGTATATGGTGTCACCTGAACATCATTAATAATTCTTCCCAGAAGAGTCTAATATTCAGCAATGTTCAAACAACTGTTTGTTACTCATTGTTTTTCACTCACATAGGAGGATGATTAAATCTCAACATCCACAAACTCTCTTCCTTGAAATTCTGACTCAGAAGATAGGGATTGGCCTTTTACAAAGAAGATAACCCAAGTACCATTTTTGGTGAGATTTCTACAGCAGTGGATTTCATGATACCTGAACTCTATAGTGCAGCCAGTTAAGCCAGTGACCAGAAATAATACAGGATTTCTAATGATGAAGCATACGCCCCCAAATATAAAATGCCTATGGCTATTTCTAATGGGTTGTCAGCATTGAAAATCACTGGTCTACAGTTTGAGTTAGGTATTGTGATAAAAGCCTCAACTTGGAATCCGAAACCATCGTTTAAGTGCTGCAATTCACTTAATAACCTTATGACTTGGGAACAAATCACTGAATCTTACATAATTATTTGTCATATAGATTGAGTGAGAGCAGAAACCTCACTGTTACCATGGGCATAATGACTGAATGCGGAAAAACCTAAAACTATTAAACATAGTATGAAATTATTTATTATTGGATAACAAAGCAAAAACATCACCAACAAAACTTAGTCATTTTTTTTCTCCTTTAGTAAAAGTCCTAACCAATCTGTATTCTTTTCTTTTTCCCACTTATTAGAGAGATGGTGGATTTATAGAACAGTCATGCATAAAATACAGGATTCCCCTCCATCATCTATCACAGTTGCTACAATTGATGACAGCACATTTTAATAATTGTACTATTAATTAAAGCCTATGGTTTAGCTTAGGGTTCCCTGGTCCTGTAGTGTACTTTAAAGGATTGTTTTTTATTTTATTTTATTCTGTTACCATCTATACAATCTAACATTTCCCCCTTTTAATCATATTGAGAAATATATTGCAACACTGTTAATTACATTCACAATGTTTTGCTACCATCACCACCACCCATTACCAAAATATTTCTATCATTCCAAACAGGAAACCTGTGCATTTTAAGTCTTAACTTCTCATTCCCTATTCCCATTCTGCCCCCTAGTAAATGGTATTGTAGATTTAGACTCTATGAGTTTGCTCATATTAGTTGTTTCATCAGTGAAATCACACAATACTTTATCATTTTGTGTCTGGCTTATTTCACTCAACATTATGTCTTCAGGGTCCAACCAATCTATTTTTACTGCTATGTATGTTGAATGGGTTCTATGGTCAGATTCAATCAATGCTCACTACTAATAATGGTAATTGTTCACCTCTTTGTACAAACATTTTTTCCTCTATTTTCAGAACAGTACTCCCCTTTGACTGTCCTCTTACCTTACTGGCTGTCCCTTTTCTGTCTCTTTGGCTGGTTCCTCTACATCAGGAAGTGCTCCAGGGTATGGTTGTACGAACTTGTCTGATTTCTGCCTTTACTCTTCATCAAATTGATGTGATTGGGCTCAATGAAAGTGCTGCTCTTATAGCAGCCATCATATGTAGCCTTAATGTCTTTCCATAGGTAAACATTGATAGTTTAGCTAATTAAAAGCAGATTATTTGAACAGTAAGAGGGCAATAAGAATTCTGCCATTCTTAGAGTTGGCAGTTCATGAAAAGATGATCATTCTCAATAGAATGTGTTTAAAATGTCATGTATGTGATAGGTAAACTATGTGTTGTTCATAGATACTACTCTAAACCCATTTAGGTTTTTTCTTATTTTAGGAAATGATGTCCTGTTTAAATGTGATCTATTGGTTGTATCTATTCTAAGAAATTTAACTGATTATAAAAAATGTTTAAAACCATTTGACATGTATATTCCTAGATGAATGTGGTAACATTTTGATAATATATTTCTAATCTTTTATCCGGTAACATTTTGATAACATATTACTAATCTCTTTATTTCTATAATTCTGTGCCTAAAGCTTGTCTTTGTAATACAAACAGTAAGGGAAGACATCTTTCTATATTTTGATCTAATATTGGGATATAATTGGTAAAATATGATATAAAGATTTCCTTATTTTATTCATAGCATTGTTTTAAGAACCAACAGAATAGACTGAAAATGTATTTTGCCAGATATGTCAATTTCTTTTTTTCATACTTAATAGTAATAACTTAATTTACATTTCTAATAAAAGAACAGACCAGCACTGCTTATATTATTTTTGGATGTTGGCAGTTGATGAAATAGTTTCTTCTCTCCTAGCAATGCCAAGCCAAACTGTGGAAGTTACAATGAATTGCTTCCTATGTTGAACTGACCTTGCTTAAGCCTTTTAAGTGTGGCAAGAATCTTTTTAATGTGACTTTTGTTAAAAAAAATCTATAATTTAGAACTGAAGCAAGAGGATGACTGCATCCTTTCAATGTCACTTTTTAACAGGCTCACTCAAGAATTATTTAATTACCTAGGAGGCTGCACCTATGTTTTACTTTGCTATTTATTATTTTATTAGAGCCCTGAAACTGTGAAATTAAATGTTAACTTATAGTTCCTGTCAGGTAGAAAAGATAAGCCCACGGGTTTCAGTTTTAAAGGTTATAGGACATTTACCAGTTTTATTTCTTTTAGCAATTTTTTTAGGACTCCTTGAAATAATAATATAAATCTGTGTTCCTTGAATTTTCCTCTGAAAGATTTACTATCTTACTGGTTCCCACTTTGTTGAATGAGATTAATAAGATCTCTGACATATGTTTATTCTGTGTTTGTATGAGAATCATGCTCTTAACTTTGAAAAGTATACTTGAACACTTTTGGAAGTACTAGAGATGCCCAAGTAGACTCACCTATCGGAGATGATTACACTGAGTTACCTGAGAATTGCACCCTGCAGGTTGTTTAAGCCCAGGCACATCCTGGCTCCTTGCATGATTCTTAAGAGGCATTAGAAGTAGAACTTTGATGACTTTCTGTTCTTATTTTTTTTCCCCTAACTTTGTATTTTTGACCTTGTTTCTAGCTCTTGGTTAAATTTGATCCAGTGTATCATTTGTGCATGGCCCATAAATTATTCTAAATTGAGGACAGCAAAAATTGTGTATCAAGTTTTATGATGTGATCACTTGTGATCTCTGTAAAGTGAATGAAGATCATTCTCTGTTGGGTGGAGGAATCTTGCTTGATAGTCATTTTAATATTCGTCTATTTGGGAGAATAATGAATTAAGAAAATATGCCATGTTCCCTGGAAGGAACATCTCATTGAAATCTGGATTTTACATTTTTTTGTATTTATTTTGAAAAGTGCCTGCTGTTATAGAATTGAAATTCAAGTTCTGTGTGCATCTCTATGTGCGAATCAAGAAAACTCGTTATCTTTCATTTTCTGTGCTGAAATATTTCCCAAGTCTAAGAGGGTGTTAATAAATTAGATTATAAAGACTCTTAAATGAAAAGAGTTCTGTCATAATTGCTATATAGAGAATAAAAGGCTTACATAAATCTAGTATTTACAAAATTAGCAAAAAATAAATGAATGATATAGTATTTCAAGAATACTTGGGGCTTTTACTTATCTGAGCCATCTGCACTGATAACTGTAGCAGTTAGTTGTATTTAAGATTTGTAAAAGTATTTCTAGTTTATGTACCTTCAAATTTCTGAATGTTTATTGTTTTGTTAATCCTTAGGATTTGAAGTTATTGCTTGAGATTGATCTTCCTCTACTGATTTTCTCTGTTCTTGGAAGTCTGACAGGAGCTATTTACTTTGACTTGAAGTTACAGTTTCTTTGATTACTGGAATCTCTAGATTAACCAATAGAGATATTTGAAAAGTTCTAAGTATAAAATTTTGCACTTTTATTCTCCCCTGGAAGATCTATTTTAGCTTTTAATTATGTTAAAGGCATTATATAATCCCATCCTTTTCTTATTTTTTAAAAAAATATTTAGCTAGGAGATTTCAGAAGACTTATCCTCTGAATGTTTTGATTTTACAGTAATCAGTATTAACCAATATTCAGTTAGTTACTTGACTGAAGTCAACATTTCTACTTGAGATAGAAGACTATTTTACAGGTAACAGGTATCAAAATAGAGCTGAAAGTGACCTCAGGCTTTTCTAAACTGTAGGCAGTTTGAAATCAATTTAGTGGGTTACAGGCAACATTCTAAAACTGAAATATAATAAAAATCAAATAGAAGACATCAGAGTAAAACTCACATTGAAATTAGAAACTTTGTTTCTGTAATATATACACTTATGTGTGTGCTGGATCATAGAAAGAGTTAGGATTTGAAAGCATGTGCCTTTTGCACTTGCAGAGACTAAATCCCAGAGATTAGGTGATTGTCCTAGGTCATATAGTTACTTAGTAACAATTTAAGGGCTACAGTTTAGCTTTTTTGACCTCAATAGTTACTGCCAGTTAGTTAGCAGTGCATATTAGTCAAGTCCCCAAAACCAAACACAAGCATATTGTG
>PVIY010044518.1:0-19661 GCA_004026745.1 Myrmecophaga tridactyla
TGCTCGCAGCCGGTCCAGCTGGTCCAGCCTGGGGTACGCTGTGTGTCTGGTCACTATCGTGGCTCCAGGAGCTGTTCTGTACTGTTTCTGGTTATTTAGTAGTTGTTCTGGAGGACGAACTAAAAGCCACCATCTTGACCCGGAACTCTTCCATTGTTTTTTTTCATCTCTTCTATCGTGCCTTTCATTCCCATAAGTTCGGTGATTTGTTCTTTTAGACTTTTGATTTCTTCTTTTTGTTCATTCCTTGCCTTCTTTATATCCTCCCTCAATTCATTGATTTGGTTTTTGATGAGGTTTTCCATGGCTGTTCATATATTCTGAATTAATTGTTTCAGCTCCTGTATCTCATTTGAATTGTTGGTTTGTTCCTTTGATTGGGCCATATCTTCAATTTTCCTAGTGTGATTTGTTATTTTTTGCTGGTGTCTAGGCATTTAATTACCTAAATTAGTTTATTCTGGAGATTGCTTGCACTTCTTTTACCTAGTGTTTTCTTGCTGAATGAATTTGTTGTCTATCTGTTCTTTGACATTCAGTTCAGTTTTATCAGGACCTCTAGCTTAAGGTTTGTTTAACAGAGAAGAATTTTTCAGTCCTTGTTTTCTTGTTTCTTGCCCTGCTTGTGTGGTGCCTTTCCCCCACACACACTTAGGAGGCTTTCCTTAGATATTATAGACCACAGCCGTATTTTTCCAGACCAAACTGGCCTCCTATCAAGAGGAAAGAGTCACCTGCATTGGTTTTCCCTGAGAGTGAGACCCAGCAGGTTGAAAGACTTTCCTGTGAAGTCTCTGGACTCTGTTTTTCTTATCCTGCCCAGTATGTGGTGCTTGTTTGCCTGCAGGTCCCACCAGCATAAGATGATGTGGTACCTTTAACTTTGGCAGACTCTCCCTGCTGGGGGCTTGTTGGAGACAGAGGAGAGGTTGTAGGCTGGTTTTAATGGCTTCAGATTACCAAGTCCTGGTGTCTGAATTCCTTGAGGGAGGGATCCCACCTGATTTGGGCTTCATCGCTCCCCTGGGGAAGGTATGGACTCCAGACAAGCCCTCAAATGAGCTTGTTTCTGCCTCTGCATGGGGCAGTTGCACCCTGAGAAGCCCTGCCGCTGTGTCCAAGAGCAGTCAAGCCTCTGTAGAAATACAGCCACAAAACCTCTGCTTCCTTTTTTTTTTCTTTTTCTCTCTGCCCTGCCCCCTTGGCACCAGAGCAAAAATGAGCTACCTCCACTTTGACCAGGTTCACCTGAGTTGTGGGGCCTATTTTTAGTAGTCAGAATTTGTTCTGCCACAATTGGCGTTTGGTTGGGCTCAGCCCCTGCTGCTGGTGAAGTCTCTTTCCTTTCCCCTCTGGGAAGCAGCCTGTGGGGAGGGGCATCAGCTGCCACGGCTTGGGGAACTCAGGGTTCTGGGGGGGCTTGCAGCCAGTCCAGCTGGTCCAGACTGGGGTACGCTGTGTGTCCGTTCACTGACGTGGCCCCAGGAGCTGTTCTGTACTGTTTCTGGTTATTTAGTTGTTCTGGAGGACGAACTAAAACACGCACCTTGTCAAGCCGCCATCTTGACTTGGAAGTCTGTGAGTACTTTTTATAAAATCTCCAATAATAGAGATCAAGGCCCATCCTAATCTGATTGGGCCACAGCTTAACTAAAAACAACATCTTCGCAAGTTCCTCTTCACTGTGGGTCACATTCACGGGACACAGGTTATGATTAAGAACATGTGTTACATAATTCAATCTACCACACTCATCATGCAAAATAATAGTTTGAACCACAAAATTCTACAAAAAATATTTGGGGGGCTATACATGACTAGATTTGTAGTTTGTTGGTGTGGACAGGATATGAATAATAGAAACATTTTTGAAAATAGATGAAATGCCACTTTTGAGGCTCTTTCAAGAGAACAGGTCCTGAGAAGCTACTTCAGATCAGTAATTTGGAGACAGTGAGCATGGGGGCAGGCACTCCTCAGCACAAGGACAAATCATTCTGGTGAAGAGATATTTGGGGAAGGCCTGTTACATCCTTAGGTCACTGCACAGAGGTTTTCAAAGGACAGCTTGATAAAACTTCACTCTATAAACCTTGCAGGGCTCATGATCAGATACATATTTCTGTTTTCCTTCTCCTATTTTTTTTTAAGAAGAAAACGTTATCAAGAATTTCAGTATCCCAGACTCTGCTTTTATTACTGGCTGAGTCTGTGAGAGCCCCTACTCCCTGCCCGAAATCTCAGTTACTTGTTTATAAAATTATTTCCCCTGGAGTCTGAAGTCTATATGGGACTTCACCTCAGTACCACCTGAGAGGGGACGTGAACATTTTTCCAGGGATTTTATAGTTTCCCAGAAGTTTTTATTACAACAGAGAGTAGTGTGACCATTACATGATTCTCCAATCATATGTTAATTCAGCCTACTTTTAGCCTGTCTGTGACCCAATGGTATACTGTTAGTGGAAAAAGATCTCACAGGTGAAGTTTTTTGGTTTTGGGGATTTTTTTCGTGCATGGTCCCGGAATCCAATCCTGGTCTCCCTCATGGAAGGTGAGCATTCTACCACTGAACCGCCTGGGTACCCACAGGTGAAGTTTTAAGCAAAATCTTGAAGTTATTTTAACTGGAAATGGTCATTTACACAACTGGAAATGGTTACTTACATAATCAGAAAGACTTATACACCACATTATTATAGTTTGTGTATAGCAGCATTCAGAGCAAATTTGAGAGGGTTGATCAGTTTCCTAAGTGGTTTTTTTCAGCTGTTAGAATTGCACAAAGGACTGGTTATTAAATAGCAGGACCCTGCTTCCTTGAAATGAGCATGCAACAGTTATGCTGCTTTGAAACCCCAGGGTAACATTGGATTATAATAATAAATTAATCTGATGACATTCACGTAGCAGTCCCTAGAAAAAAATGGCCAATTAGGAAGAAAACTTCCCAATTTATTTACTGTAGCTGAATTACCAGCAGAGCTATTATAAATCCTGCCTTTATGATCTACTTTTATTAAGTCCACTAATGGATGCACAGTATAGATATATATAGCTTTCACTGGTCTGTCAAACTGATTCCAGACACATGGGATTTACGGTTAAGGAGAAACAATATATCTGCACACACATTCAGACATTCTAGGTAGGTTTAATCATGGAGCAGGATGTCAGGAGAAATAAATGCTTTTAAGTGCCTGCAAGCCCAGACACCCCGGCGTTAACTTGGATTGGTGTGGCCAGTCCACATGAATTTCCCCCAGATGACTGCTGAAAGTCTGCAAAGGAAAATCAAGACTGAAACTTCAAACTCTAGGAGAATGATTTTAATAAAAGCCAGGCTTCTTGTGGGAAAAAAAAATTATGTTAAAAACCTAGGAGAGGTCAGGTCAAATTTTCTGCTCTTGCTCCTACTTCCTGTTATATTGAGAAGAACCCTTTTAGTTATTTAGTTTCTTTATCTGTAAAACAGGCATAAAATAATAGTTCTAAAAATAATAGTCTTCCACCATACAACATTAATGTCTTGAATTTATAAGGTTTCTAAGTCAGATGGAGTGAATCCACCAATTTTGTTCTTATAGTTCGAGATTCTATTTGGCATTTCTAGGTCATTTGCATTTCCATATAGATTTTATAGATTTTTTTTTTTTAATTACGTGGGCAGGCACCAGGAATCGAACCCAGGTCCTCGGGCACAGCAGGCAAGCGTTCTTACCTGCTGAGCCACCATGGCCCGCCCTCCATATAGATTTTAGAATCAGATTGTCAATGTCTACCAGAAAAAAAGCAAACAAACAGAGATTTTGACTGGGATCGCTTTGACTCTCCAGATCAATTTGGGGAGACTTGACACCTTAACATTATTGTACCTTCTAATGTATACACATAATTTATCTTTCCATTTGTTTAGGTCATCTTTACTTCCCTCTGTACTGTTTGGTAGTTTTCAGTGTAAAGTCCTACTATGTTTTTTGTTAAATTTATTTCTAGGTATTTGAAGTCATGTGATACTCTTAGGAATGGTATTTTATTTTTATTTTTCAGTCTTTGCTGGTACATGGGAATACAACTAAATTAAAAACCAATTTTTTATTAGAGCAACTATAAGTTTACAGAAGCATACAAAAAGTACAGAGGTCCCAAGTACACCACTCACAACACACACGTGGTTTTCCCTATTATTAACATTTTACATTAGAGTGGTACCTCTGTTACAATGTATGAAACAATATTATTATAATTATATATTTTTTGTTTGTTTGTTTTACATGGGCAGACACCAGGAATCGAACCCAGGTCCTCTGGCATGGCAGGCAAGCATTCTTACCTGCTGAGCCACCATGGTCCATGATTATATTTTTAACTCATAGTTTCCATTAGGTTCCCTTTTTGTGTTGTACAGTTTTATGTTGTTTTGTTTCAAATTCTGGTAACATGTACACAACCTCAAGTGAATCGTTTAGCCACTTTGAAGTCCACAGTTCCAAGGTGCTAGTGCATCCACAATGTAGTTCTACTGTTACCACCATCCCTTTCCAAAACTCTCCCATCACCCCAAACAGAAACTCTTTCCCAATTAAGCATTAAATACCCATCCCCTGCCTGTACCCCTGAATGTGGTAATTTGTATACTAATTCCTAACTCTATTCTGACTATGAATTCTTAACCAAATATAAGTGAGATTATTCTAGATATTTGCCCTTTTGTAACTGGGGTCATCTTTTTTCATAGAGTATTTGCCCTTTATTGTTTGGCTTCTTTCTCTTGGCATAATTATTATATTCACTCATGTTGTTACATTTATCAGTAGTGACTGATGTATTTTATTTAGCATAATGTTTTCAAGGTTCAACCGTGCTATAGTGTGTAAAAGTACTTCATTCCTTTTTATGGCTAAATAATATTACACTGTATGTATCTACCACATTTTATAATACAATTTTTTATATTCAAATTTTGTCTAATGGTCCAGAAAAAATTCACTTATCATAATTGTATTCAATTATATCATCTGCAGATAGGGACAGCTTTACCTTTTTCTTTCCAATCATTTTGCTTCTTATTTCCTTTTCTTGCCTTTCTCCATTGGCTAGAATCTCTAGTACAATGTTGAATAAAGTGTCTTGTCCCCAGTTGTAGGGTGAAATTGTTCAATATTTCACCAAAAATGATGTTACAAGTTTTTTTTGCATTTACTTTTATCATATTGAGGGAATTCTTTTCTATTTTCAGCTTGATGGCAATTTTTAAATCTGAATTGTATAAAGGCTTTTTTTGGTATCTATTGTGAAGATCATATATTTCCCCCCTATATTCTGTTAATGTAATAAATCACATGGTTTGAAAAAAAATGACATGGTTTGATATTTGAATGTTAGCTGAATCCTGATTTCCTGGAGTAAACCCCATGCAAACATAAATGTTATCTGTTAGACTTAATTTGACAAAGTTTGTTTAGGATTTTTGCATCGATTTTCAGGAGGAATACTGTGTATTTCTTGTAATATCATTATCAGGTTTGGGTACCAGAGTTTTGCTGGCTTCTTTAAAATGTTGGAAAGTGTTCCCTCTTCCATATTTTCTGAAGGAATTTGTGAAAGATTGATATTTCTTCCCTAAAAACCTGGTATGTATCCTTAGGACTTCAGCTATTTGGAGCTTCTTACCCTTCCATATAAATTTGATGACTGGCTTTTCCATTTCTGCAAAGAAAGTTGTTGGGATTTTAATTGGGATTGCATTGAATCTATAAATTGCTTTGGGTAGTATTGACATCTTAATGATATTTAGTATTCCAATCCATGAACACAGAATACTCTTCCTTTTATTTAGGTCTTCAATTTCTTTTATCAATGTTTTTTAGTTTTCTGTGTACAGGTTCTTTAATCCTTTGTTAGTGTATTCATAGGTATTTGATTCTTTTAGTTGCTGTTGTGAATTTTTTTTCTGGATTTCTTCTCCCAATTGTTCATTGTTTGTAGATAGAAGCATTACTGATTTGGGGGTGTTGATCTTGTACCCTACCACTCTGCTGAATTGATTTATTAAGCTCTAGGAGCTTTGTTGTAGTTTTTTTCAGGTTTTCTGTATACAGGATAATATCATCTGCAAATTGGGAAAGTTTTACTTCTTCCTTTCCAATGTGCCTTTTATTTCTTTTTCTGGCCTAATTGTTCTGGTAAGAACTTCCAGTATAATGTTGAATAACAGTGATGATAGTGGGCATCCTTGTGTTGCTCCTGATATTAGCGGGAAAGCTTTCAACCTTTCACTGTTAAATAGGATATTAGCAGTGGACCTTTCATAGATGCCCTTTAACATGTTGAGGAATATTCCTTCTCTTCTTAGTTTTCTAAGTGTTTTATTCAAGAAGGATGCTGAATTTGGTCAAATGCCTTTTCTGCATCAATTGAGATGATTGTGTATTTTTTTCCCCTTGTTCTATCACGTGATAGCTTACATTATTTGATTTTCTTAATGTTGACCCAAATTCGTATACCAGGGATAAATCTCACTTAATCATGGTATATAATTCTTTTAATATGCTGTTAGATTTGATTTACTAGTGTTTTGTTGAGAATTTTTTGCACCTGTGTTTATAAGAGAGATTGATTTATAGTTTTTTCTACTCATGGCATCTTTATCTGGCTTTGGTATGAGGCTGATGTTGGCTTTGTAGAATGATTCAGGGAATGTTCCTTCCTCTTCAATTTTTTGGAAGTTTGAGCAGAATTGGAATGTGACTTCTTGGACTGTTTGATAGAATTCCCTGTGAAGGTCACGGGCTTTTCTTTGTTGGGAAATTTTTTATTACATATTTAATCCTTTTACTAGTAATTTGCTTATTGAGATTTTTCTGTTTCTTCTTGAGTCAATGTGTGTAGTTTGTATGCTTTCTAAGGATTTGTCCATTTAACCTCGGTTATCTAATTTATTGGCAAACACGTGTGCATAGTATCCTCTTATAGTCCTTTTATTTCAGCAGGGGCCAGTAGTAATGTCTCCTTTCTCGTTTCTGGTTTTCATTATTTGTATTCTCTCTTTTTTATTTGTCAATCTAGTTAAGGATTTGTCAATTTTATTGATCTTTCAAACGAACCAGCGTTTGGTTTTGTTGATTCTCTCTGTTGTTTTATATTTCCTAGTACAATTATCTGCACTCTAATCTTTGTTATTTCCTTCCTTCTGCTCACTGAATTTAGTTTGTGCTTCTTTTTCTAGTTCTTCTAGTTTTGCAATTAGGTCTCTTTCTTTTTTTTTAATCTAAGCATTTAAAACCATAAATTTTGATTGGGTCATGGTGGCTCAGCAGACAGCGTACTTGCCTGTCATGCCAGAGACCTGGTGCCTGCCCATGCAAAAAAAAAAAAAAAAACCAACTATAAATTTCCTTCTCAGTACTGCCTTTGCTGCATCCTATAAGTTTTGGTATTTTGTGTTTTCATTTTTATTCATCTCAAGATATTTCCTACTTTTGCTTATTTCCTTTTTTATCCATTGGTTGTTTAAGAATATGTTGTCTAATTTCCGTATATTTATAAATTTCCTTTTTTTCCATTTTGATTTCTAGCTCAAATCTGTTGTGGTCTGAGAATATACATTGTATGATTTCAGTATTTTTTCCTATATTGAGACTTGTTTTGTGAACCAACATATGATCTCATCCTGGAGAATGAGCCATGTGCGCTTGGGAATAATGCGTATTCTGTTTTCAATGGTTGCAGTGCTCTATGTGTTTGTTTTGTTAGGTTTAGTTGGTTTAGCATATCATTCAAGTCCTGTACTTGCTTATTGAACTATTCATTATTGAGAGTAGTGTATTAAAGTCTCCTACTATTAATGTAGAATTGTCAACTTCTGCCTTCAAATCTGTCAGTATTTACTTCATATATTTGGGGGCTCTGCTGTTAGGTGTATACATATTTGTAACATTATTACATCTTTCTGTTGAATTGTCCCCATTATCAGTATATAATGACCATCTCTGTCTCTCATAACTGTTTTTGACTTAAGGTCTATTTTATCTGATGTTAATATATCCACTCCAACTCTCTTTTAGTTACTCCTTGCATGGTATATATTTTCTCCATTGTTTCACCCTTTGTGAAACCTATTTGTATCTTTGACTTTAAAGTGAGTCTTTTACAGACAGTATATAACTGGGTTATGCTTTTTTCCATCTATTCTGCCAATCTCTGCTTTGGGGCTGGAGAATTTAATGTATATAGATTTAAAGTCACTATTGATAATATAGGACATTCTTCTGTCATTTTGCTGGTTAGCCTTTATACCTAAAAGCCTTATACCTTTTTGTTCCTCACTTACATGAAAGCCTACTTTTATTTATTTGCTTTTTCTGTGTCGTTCCATATTGAGTGCCTTCTAACTTCTATCAGGATGTATTTTTTTTTGTCTATTTTCTAATACCATTGATTTGGAACTTCTTCTAGTTCATGTATTAAAGTAATAAATTTCCCCTTAAGCACTGCTTTATTTCACAATTTTTAATTTTTTGTGTCTTTTCCATTTTGAAATATTTTCTAATTTCTATTCAATTCATAGATTTATAGAAATGTGTTGGCAAATTAATTCCCAAATATTTTCAGATTTTCTAGATGTCTTGTGGGTTTTGATTTCTAGTTTACTTCCACTATGGTCAGTGAATATACTCTATCATTTCAGCTCTTTGAAAATTATTGAGATTTGCTTTATGGACCAGCATAATATCTGTTTAGGTGATGTTTCATGTTTACTTGAAAAGTTACTTTGTGTAATGGTTTATAAATGTTGATTAGGTCGAATCAGTTAATAATGTTCACAACTAAATCCTCATTTGTTTAATTTATTTGTTTCTTTATGTTCTGCTTGTTCTATCAATTACTAAGAGAGGTGTGTTAAAATATCCAACTCTCTGTATTTGCCTATTTCTTTTTTAGTTCTGTGAGCTTTTATTTCATGTATTTTGAAGCTATGTTATTAGATATATACTAATTTAGGATTGCTATATCTTTCTAATGAGTAACATTTTTATCATTATGAAATGTTTCCCTTAACAGTAATACTCCTTGTTTTAAACTCTACTTTGTTATTAATATAGTCACACCAACTTTCTTAGGATTAGTGTTTGCATGGTGTATGTATATCTATTTCCATTCTGTGCTCTCATATAGGTTATGGATCTTTCTTTTCTTATTCAGTTTCATAATATCTATCTTTTAATTGAGTGTTTAGTCTATTTTCATGTAACAGAATTACTTCTAGTTCTCTATTTTTCCCTCTATTCTCTTTCCTTTATCCTCCTTTTCTGCCTTTTTTGGTTGAATCACGTGTCTTTAGTATTTCATTTTATCACCTCTGTTTATATGTCCTTATTTTTAGCTGTTACACTTGAGATTACAATATGCATCTCTAACCTGTCGCAGTCCACCCTGAATTAATATCACATCACTTCATGAACAATGTAAGAATCTACCACAGGATAATTCCACTAATTTTCCACTTCCTTCCTTTGGGCTATCATAGCCATATATTTACTTCTATATGTGTTATAAGGTCCACAATATATTATTATTATATTTGCTTTAAAAAGTATTTTATGAAAAAATTATTTTATATTTATCTACACATTTCTTCCTTCTGCAGATTGGTGCTGCCATCTGATATTGTTGCTGCCATCTGATATTTCCTTTAGACTGAAGAATTTGTGCAAATCTTCTGATGATTTCTCTCATCTTATTTATCCAAACATGCTATTATTTCATCTTCATTTTTGAAGAATATTTTTGCCATACACAGAATTCTAGGTTGGCAGTTGATGTTTGTTTCTCCTTTCAGCACTTTCAGATGTCATTCTATTGAGTTCTAGCCACCACTGTTTCTAATGAGAAGTCAACTATCATTCTCACTGTTGTACGCCTGAAGATAACAGGTCTTTTTTCCTCTGGTTGCTTTAGGATTGTCTCTTTCTCTCTCTTTTTTTGGCACTGGAACTGAACTCTTTCTCTTTTGTTGCCAGCAGTTTGATTTTGATGTACTTTAGCATGACTTTTGGGTATGTATCTCTGTATACCCAAACCCCTGGGTGTATACCCAAACCCCTGGGTGGGGTTTACAGATCTTCTCAGATCTATAGGCTGATAATTTCATCAGTTTTGATAAATTAATTAAAATTTTCAGCTAGTGCAGTAAGATTTCTACTGCTTCATCCACACATTGCTCTCTTAGCAGAATTCAATTCACATGCATATTATACCACTTAATATCATCACATAGGTCTTTGACATTCTGTCCTGTTTTCATCCTTTTTTTTCTCTGGATAATTTTTATTGACCTGAAGTTCATTAATTTTGCTTTCTGCTGTGTCTAAGTTGCTGTTAAGACCATTCAATTAATTCTTCATTTCAGATACTGAATTTTTCAGTTCTAGAATCTCCATATATTCCTTTTGTTTTTTAGAATTTCCAGCTCTCTGAAAGTCTCTATAGTTTGCCCATCTTTTCTCAAAATTCTTTAACATATTTATAATACGTATTTTAAAACTCCTATTCACCTATTCGAACATCTGGAACATTTTTGAGCCTCTTCCAAAAATTGACAATTTTCCCCTCGATTGTGGGTCTTGTTTTCTTGCTGCTTTGCATACTCTATATTGTCACCATATATAAAAGATGGGTAGGGTAAAAAATTGTAATTTTATCTTTTTTTAGAGACAGTAAGTCTGGTGGCAGTTAAATTCTGCTCTTTCTTTCTTTCTTCTCATACTATTTCAGATTTTGAGTAGTTGAACTATTTTGCCAAAAAAAAGAACACACCCTTTTTTCCGTTAGCTAGCTAGAGTAAAGAGTTGATCGCAGTCTAATCAAGGGCTGAGTTGAGATGCTGCTGGTTTGCAGCTTCAGTTAATTTCAGCTAAAATTTGCTGCAATTTTAAATATTTTGCTTAGGGATCTAAGGCCCTCCCTACAGCATGGCTTAGCAATCCAAAACATGAGTCTACAAGATCTCTCTGTCTCTGGTCTTTAGTTCAACCTGCAACCTCCCCTACAGCCCCTCAGTCAGCTATGGTCTAGTGGGGGAAAATTGGCACTGCATTTAGGGCTCTTCCTGATTCCAGTCTGCTATGCCAGCCTACACATGGCCATGAACATTTGGGCTGGTTTCTCCTGGTCTTAAGAAACTTTCTTTGCCCATGCCTATGGAAGGCTTGCTTCTTGGCCTGCTAGTTCTCCAAACTTGACAAAAGATTCCAGCCATGAAAGTAACGTACTGATCTCTCTTCACCTTGGAAGACCTGGTCCATGTCTAGGATTTAATTCTTTTAACCTTCTTTGTATCCACTACTCTAAAATGGTTTAAAGAAAAATATAATTTTAAAAAAATATGACTTTTCCTAGTGTTTTATCATTGTTATGGTAGGAACTATGATCTTTTGCAGTCTTCTCTACAGCTTACTTGGAAAAAGAACCAAGATAGACATTTTAAAAAACTGAAATTAGACAATCATTTCATTTCATAGGAGTCACTCTCTTAGGAGACGGAGGAGTCTACACATGTCTGGGCAAAAAAATGCAAAAGCCCAAATTTTATATTGTGTCATAATTCCAAGTACTAAGTTTAATGAACTAAATTGTAATTTTATCTTTTTTTTAGAGACACTAAGTCTGGTGGCAGGTAAATTCTGCTTTTTCTTTCTTTCTTTCTTCTCATGCTATTTCAGATTTTTGAGTAGTTGAACTTTCCTTCAAAATAATGTCAAAGGACATAAAGCTGGTAGAATGTTTGTCTAAAATTCATCAGAGAAATAGTCCACAACAGGTCAGTTACAGAACATTCTTCATTGATGCTTCTAATCGGAGTCTGACTGCCATCCCACTGGAGGTCTTAGAAGGAAAGGACTTAGAAGAAGTGCATCTGGAAAACAACCGGATTGAAACAATTCCCAAGGATATTCACCATTTAAAGAATCTCAGGATCCTCTACCTGAACAAGAACAACCTGAGGAGTCTGTGCCCAGAACTGGGCCTGCTGAGCTGCCTGGAGGGCCTGGACTTGAGCTGCAACCCGCTGCCCTTCTCCTCGCTCCAGGTCATCGGCTACATCCGCCCCCTGCGCGAGCTCCGGCTCTACAAAATGGCCCTGCAGGAGTTCCCCGTGGCGATCTGCAAATCCCTTCACCATCTTGAGCTGCTGGGGCTGACCGGAAACCTCCTGAGATTTCTGCCCAAGGAGATGGTGAACCAGAGCAAACTGAGGGAGATCTACCTGAAGCAAAACAAGTTCGAAGACTTCCCGAAGGAGCTCTGCGTTCTCTACAACCTGGAGGTCATCGACCTGGATGAGAACAATCTCAGTTTCATCCCAGAAGACATTGGGAACTTGACCAGGCTGCAGAAGTTCTACGTGGCTTACAACAAAATCCTCTTTATACCCGAGTCGCTGGGCCGCTGTAGCACCATGACGGTGCTTGATTTGTCCTACAACCTCCTCCACGCCATCCCGAGCACCCTCTCTGAGCTGACAGGGATGAGGGAGATCGGGCTGAGCGGGAACCAGCTGGAGAGGGTGCCACGCCTCCTCTGCGGGTGGACGTCGCTGCACCTGCTCTACCTGAGCCACACCGGGCTGCACGCGCTCCCGCGCTCCTTCAGGCGTCTGGTCAACCTGCGCTTCCTGGATCTCAGCCAGAACCACCTGGAAACCTGCCCTTTGCAGGTCTGTGCTCTGAACAAACTGGAGATCCTGGCACTGGATGATAATAAAATACAACAGGTACTGATTCCCTTCTGTCTCTATGTTCTCTTTAAGAGCCCTTCTGTCTAAACATCAGCTCCAATCTCGGTTGTTTATTCCAACTCACTAGATGGGCAAAGATCTGGGGTTAACTAAGATATCCAACAGGGTAGCAATTTATATTTCTCTCATTCCCTAAGTAACAATAGTAATTACAATGATTGCTAATGTTTACTTAGAATATGGATGAGGCACTCACTGGGCTGAGTGCTGTACATGGATTGTCCCATTGAATCCTCACAGGACTCCTGCTATGAGCAATATTATCCTTAGTAACAAACGAGGAGAACGAAGCATACAGGGCTTAACTAACTGACCAAGGTGGCACAACCTGTACATGATAGAGCCAGGATTTGTCCTACAGCTGCTGGCTTCAGGATCTATATTTTTAACAAAGACCACCTCCTGTCAGGGGTTGCTTAAATGGCACACTTTTCTAACACACCCTTAGTCCTTAATCTTCCAGTTATGGGAAACTGCAAAAACAGATTTGTCCCTAAAACTGCCACATTTGCACCAGGTGGTAGGTTCAGAATTGTTCATCGTAGCATTGTTTATAATCAGGAAAGATGGGAGGCCATCTAAATTTCAGTCAGTAGGGTTATGGGCCAATAGGGTTGTGGCCTATTCATAATATGGAATGCTTTACATTAATTTAAATGAACTGGATTTATGGTGTAATATAGGTAAATCTCAAAGTCAAGATATTTATTTTAAAAGCCACCAAATTGCAGCACATTATGATACCATTTATAAATTTTCAAGCCGCACAGAACTATACACACAATTTGAAATAGACAACGAAGATTAAGCATCAGTTTCTCCAGAGACTGACTTAGTCTCATTAAAAAATAAATAAAACTGGAAACATTTTATAGCACTTTGGGGGAAATGAGCCCTCACCTTGTACAATTAAAAGAAAAATGTCTTATGAGAGATTCCAGATGTGTGAGACTTTTACAGATAAGTTACCCCTATAGTCTCAACTGTGAGTGAACCATTCACCAATTATCTGTCTGTTCCACCCATCTATAGAGAAGGTGGGGACTGAGTGGAGCTCTAACCATTCTCAGGAAAAGTAGGATGGCAGATTAGGGAATGGGTGCAAGGAAAGCCCAAGAGCTAAAGTCAGAGAACCTTCCCAGTTAGTAAACAAAGCCAGATAAAAGAAAGTGTGGCTCAACGTGAATTAAGAAGCTATTGAGATACATAGCTGGGCTTTTCCCTTCTATCAGATAATGCGGCATCACCCTATACATCAGTAGGGTGATTGTGTCAAATATATCAAGAAGAATCTAAGTTTTCCATTAAAAAGAATAATAGGTAATTGTGATAGTGAAGCAGATTTGGGGTTGTCAAAAACAAAAAATCAGTTGATTAGAGGTAACCCATTGAAGGCGATGAACTTTTCATTCCAGGAGGTGTTTGAATATGGACTGGATGGCTAGAGAGTTAGAACAGAGGGCCTTTTAAAAATATGGCAGCTTGTGAAATGCCTACCTAGTAAATGAATAGGGCACACAGCCTATGTATTCACTAGAAGTTAGAACATGACAATATATAATAGCTTTAATAATCTTAATCGATCATTATAGTCTAAATGAAAAAATCCTGATTAGAAATAGTATATACATATATTTGCTTCCAACTGGGATTTCAACTAAAATTTCAAAATTGCTGAGTTAAAGCCTTTTAAGGTGAGGGGTCATGTGGCTAAATTTACCAATTCCAATGACTGAATTTATTGTATTGTCACTGTAATTTTACACAGATAATGCAGGTACTTTTTCTTTCAGTGGTGTCAAGCATTTACCATACTACAGTTCACAAATTTATAATAAAGTAGGTTAAGAATTGCTCCAGTTTAAAATAGTGCATAAAAGTGAAGAGCAGAGAGGCTCAGGACAAAAAGTGGAACTCTTGACTTCAGATCTACAAATATATACGCCAACACATGTGCAAACTTTTCATTGGTATGAGATGCTAAATTGCTCTACTTTTTGTTTAACAATTTGCCTCAAAGCCAAAAGCCGAGTTTATTGTCTTCCTGTTAAAAAATAATTTTGAACTGAAATGTAACTTATCTTTTTTGAATACTTCTAGCTACCTTCAAACTTCATCTCACTTTCAAAACTGAAGATACTTGGACTAACAGGAAACCAGTTCTTTTCTTTTCCGGAGGAAGTTTTTGCTTTAGAGTCTTTAGAGAAGTTATACCTGGGGCAAGATCAAGGAGTCAAGCTTACCTGTATACCAGAGCACATTAGGAAACTGCAGGTAAGCCTCCCCAGGTGAGCAGGCAAAGAAGCATACCTCACTGACTTCTTCAGTAGGCTGATAACTGAGAAAACATGTAGGGGTCCCTGCAGGCTGGATGTAGGATAACTGATCATAGATTTCCAACAAAGCCCCAAACAAGCTGACATTTTCACATTTTGAGGTTTCCACTGTCTTACTGAACAACTCCCAGATCCATACCCAAAGAACATTTTATTGTGAATGCTATTGGATATATCATGCCATACTTCTTTCCACTGTGTGGTTTGGCATGTTTTAGTTGCAGAAATATGGAGAGATGACTCATACATCTCTTCCTTTAATTTCCACTTTTCATAAGTAGCCCCCTGAAAATTCTACTATTTTGAATTTAAAGACCACACAGGTGACAGGGCTCAGAACCTGCATTTTGGAGCCCAGGACTCTCCTTAAGGGATGATCTGACCCCCATCCCTTCTCCTGCTGTCCAGCAAATTGTGGTTTATTTAACCGTTGTGCAACATTCCTGCTGAAGATGGGTCCACGGTTCTGTGCTGAATTCTGATAAAGCAGCTTCATTCAAAGTACCATACCAGTGTGCCTCCATGTGGGTATCCTTTAAAGAACTCTTATTTTTGTCTGTTCCTATTACCTCACTCTTAATAATGATCAAGTAGGGTGGACCACTGCACAACCCCTGGTCATGGAACCAAGCAACACCATGTTCAGCACAGTTATTTCTCTCCAGAGGCACGTTCGTGTACATTCCTTTGCCCTGTCTTCATAAAGCACCATCAACATCTTGCCCCTTGTACATCTTACTCTCTAAAATCCTAGGGTAAAATGCAAACATTACATTTTTGCCCAGTGAGTTTGTAATAGTTAAATTGAATACATCCATATCTTGACCTGTGCATTTTTGCTATTTCCATTTGGGTAATGTTGAGACGATATTTGAGGCTATTATAATTCCATAGCAGCTGCCAGAGAAAATTAGCTGTTGAAAGGGAGAAAATGATAAATGTAGTAAAATGATTCAAATTATTTTTTCCCTGAAGTTCTAGTGAAACAAATAAGCACTAGATTGCCATGTTGTCTTTCCCCTACTTAAAAGGGGAACAAGTCTAATAATTTTTATAATATGTTTTAAGATATGTTTTTCCCTTTATCCCAAATGTATAATTTCCCCAGTGAAAGAGTGTGGAACTCACAGGTGATTCTGGTTGCTATAACTCATTTATCAGGTTAAGGATCATTATAGTATACTCTCATGTTGTTTCAGCATCTTAAAGAGCTTCATGTAGAGAATAATCACCTGGAGTACTTGCCGGTATCCTTGGGTTCGCTGCCTAATCTGGAAGTTCTTGATTGCCGCCACAATTTGCTTAAGCAACTTCCAGATACCATTGGCCAAGCTCACGGTGAGGAATCTTAATAAATCAGCAGCCTTACAGAGTTTGGGGCCAGCGTTTCTCATGATTAACAGCTTCTTTGCGTTACTAAAGACGGAGCTCAGTGTTTGGAGAGCCGAATCCCACCCCATGACCTCCTTGCAGGCTCATCTGTGACATGGGAACGACTAGGGGCCCAGGTTAGTAAAGCTAGTATAGCGAAGAGCCTTGCAAAGGAAGTTAAATGGTTGGTTGGTCGTTGAAAGAGAAGTAAGTAGCAACTGCTGAAAAAATTTAGCATTCATCCATCCATTCTTTATACCACCAACAATAATTTGCATCTTGGTCATTAATCAGTTGAATAAAAGTAAAAATATTAGCCCAGAGTAGTGAAATCAGTAAAGGGGACTTTATTTTTTAATGCAATTTTATTGATATATATTATATATTCACATACTATGTAATCATCCAAAGTGTAGGATCATGGTCCACAGTATAATTGTATGCTGTACATTGATCATCACAATCGACTTTCTTTTTCCTTTTTGTGAAAATAACATATATACAAAAAAGCAATATATTTCAGAGCACACCACAACAGTTAGTTGTAGAACAGATTTCAGAGTTTGGTATAGGTTACAATTCTACAATTTTAGGTTTTTACTTCTAGCTGCGCTAAGATATCAGAGCCTAAAAGAAATATCAATATTATGATTTGTCAATCCTGCCCATGTGCTAAACCCCACATTCTTTGTATAACTCCACCATCTCCTTTGATCTTTCTCCTACTCTTTAGTGGTATTTGGGCTATGCCCATTCTAACTTTTTCCTATTAAAAAGGACTGTCAATAATATGGGAAAGGGGGATGGAACTAGCTGATGTTCTGGAGAGGCTGCCTTCTCTGAGTTTTAGAGAGGCCTAGAAATCCCTCTGGAGGTTGCAATTTCTGGAAAGTAATCATAGTGCATGGAATCTTTGTAGAATCTCATATAAAGCCCTGGGTGTTCTTTAGGATTGGCAGGCATCGTTTTGTTTGGGAGTTTGGCAAACCATGATAGGTAGCAATGTCTAGTTGAAACTTGCATAAGAGTAGCCTCCAGAGTAGCCTCATTCTCTTTGAACTCTCTCAGCCACTGATACCCTATTTGTTTACTTCCTTTCACCCTTTTGGTCAGGATGGCATTGTTGATCGCATGGTGCCAGGGCCGGGCTCATCAGCAAGGGGGACTTTTGCAGCCACATGACTGACGTGGGGAATCACGTGATTCATACTTAAGTACGTACTGTGGGCCACTGGGTTAAACCATTCTTCCTCTATCCATCTGCCAGTCCATCCAGCCACTTAACAAGCTTCTGTTGAGCACCTACTGGGGCAGATAAAAGATGTTTTTTGTCATAGAGTGCTGAATCCCCACATTCATAGACGTGTTTCAGACTATAGTTGTTTTCCTTTAATGAAAAGAGGATGAAGGAATAAGAGAGTGGACACTGTCTCCTACCCAGAAGATATTAAAAAATTGAAGGCAGGAGTAGATATCCAATACTCCTTAGTAATGCTCCTGACCATATATTCTTACCCTATCCTTGGAGGAATGAAATGTTTTCAAAAATTTTCAGTGTTTACTTTTTCCCTCTCTCTAATATTTATTTACACTGGCTCCAACAACTTTCACCCAAAGGAGTCATAAAGAAGGCAACTTGGTTTGCCTCATTAAATCTGATGCCTTTTTTTTTTTTTTTAATTTGCATATGGGCAGGAGGCACCAGGGATCGAACTCCAGACCTCCAGCACGGCAGGTCGGAGCTCTGCCTGCTGAGCCACAGCAGCCGCCCTCTGATGCCTTTTGTTACTGTACTAAAGAATTCACTTTTTAAAAAAGAGTTAGATTCTTTTATTCAGGAGTACAAAAAGAAAAAATTAAAAAATAGGTGAGCAGGACTTATCTTAACCATTTTAAACATGCATTCACATGTTTTTCTTTGTAAAACTTGCAGGCTCATCTGTGACATGGGAACGACTAGGGGCCCAGGTTAGTAAAGCTAGTATAGCTTTATTCTGACTAGGGGCCCAGGTTAGTAAAGCTAGTATAACTTTATTCTGACTTCCGGGCCAAGATGGCAGCTTAGCCATGTGTGCATTTTAGTTCGTCCTCCAGAACAACTACTAAATAGCCAGAAACAGTACAGAACAGCTCCTGGGGCCACGTCAGTGACTGGACACACAGCGTACCCCAGTCTGGACCGGCTGGACCAGCTGCGAGCCCCCCCAGAACTGTGAATCCCCCAAGCCGTGGCGGCCGGCACCCCTCCCCCACAGGCTGCTTCCCAGAGGGGAAGGAAAAAGACTTTACCGGCAGCAGGGGCTGAGCCCAACCAAATGCCAATTGTGGAATTAATTAACAATTCTGACTACTAAAAATAGGCCCCCAGCTCAGGTGAACCTGGTCAAAGTGGAGGTCACTCATTTTTGCCCCGGTGCCAAGGGGGTAGGGCTGATGGAAAAAGAAAAAAAAAAAAAGGAAACAGAGGTTTTTGTGGCTGTGTTTCTCCAAAGGCTTGACTGCCTTTGGATACAGCAGCAGAGCTTCTCAGGCTGCAACTGCCCCACACATAGGCAGAAACAAGCTCATTTGAGGGCTTGTCTGGAGCCTGTGCCTTCCCCAGGGGAGCGATGAAGCCCAGCTCAGGTGGAATCCCTCCCTCAAGGAATTCAGACACCAGGGCTTGGTAATTTGAAGCCATTAAAACCAGCCTACAACCTCTCCTCTGTCTCCACCACACCCCCAGCAGGGAGAGTCTACCAAAGTTAAAGGTACCACATCATCTTATGCTGGTGGGACCTGCAGGCAGACAAGTGCCACATACTGGGCAGGATAAGAAAAACAGAGCCCAGAGACTTCACAGGAAAGTCTTTCAACCTGCTGGGTCTCACCCTCAGGGAAAACTGATGCAGGTGACTCTTTCTTCCTTATAGGAGGCCAGTTTGGTCTGGGACAATCCAGCTGGGGTCTATAATACCTAAGTAGACCCTCCTAAGGGGGGGGGAAGCATCATACAAACAGGGCAAGAAACAAGAAAACAAGAGCTGAAAAATTCTCCTCTGTTAAACAAAACCTAAGCTAGAGGTCCAGGTAAAGCTTAACTGAATGTCAAAGAACAGATAGACAACAAATTCATCTAGCAAGAAAACACTAGGTAAAAGAAGTGAAAGCAATCT
>PVIY010044519.1:0-19647 GCA_004026745.1 Myrmecophaga tridactyla
CCAACTCTGCAAGTGAAACCATTGCCCTCCCCTCTACATGGGACATGACATCCAGAGGTGAAAGTCTCCCTGGCAGCGTAGGTGATGATTCCCAAGGATGAAACTGGCCATGGCACTATGGGATCAACAATGTCATCCTGACCAAAAGTGGGGAAAGAAGTGTAACAAGTAAGGTATCAGTGGCTGAGAGAGTTCAAATAGAGTCGTTAAGGCTACTCTGGAGTATCTCTTATGCAAGCCTCAGTTAGACATTCCTGCCTATCATAACTTGCCAAACCAAAACCAAAACCATTCCTGACAATCCTAAAGAACACCTAGGGCATTATATAAGATTCTACAAAGGTTCCATGCACTAGGGTAACTTTCCAGAAATCTACAACCTCCAGATGGGTCCCTAGACCAGATTGGTCCTGGAAGGTAGAGGGGCCAGCATCTCCAGAAAGTTTAGCTAGTTCCATCTCCCTACCCATATTACTGACAGCCCCTTCCAACATGAAAAAGTTAGAATGGGCATAGCCCCAAACCCCTAAAGAGTGGGAGAAAGATCAAAGGTGATGGTGGAGTTGTACAGAGAAATTGGGTTTAACAAACGAGTATGAATGCTAAATCATTATATTGATATTTCTTTCAGTCTCCAGTATCGTAGAGCAGCTAGAAGTAAAACCCTAAAATTGTGGAATTGTAACCCATACCAAACTCTGAAATCTGTTCTACAACTAACTATTGAGATGTACTTTGAAATTTATTGCCTTCATGTATATATGTTATTTAAAGTGAAGGAGGAGTATAACAGAGATGATAGGATTTAACAAATGAGTATGACTCCTGAATCATTATATTGATATTTCTTTTGGTCCCCAGTGTCTTGGAGCAACTAGAAGAAACTGAAACCCATACCAAATTTTAAAATCTGTTTTATAACTTCTTGTTAAAATGTACTTGGAAATGTATTGCTTTTTTGTATATATGTTATATTTCACAATAAAAAATGTTTTTAAAAAAGTCCCCTTCTTGGTAGTCCAGCAACCTGCATGAATTTAAGGACCTCAAGAAAAGACTTCACCCAGACTTATAGGATCTACAGGTGAAATCTGGTAGAGAGTGTATTTTTTTTTGGCCTTGGTTTCCCAGTCTTTGAACAGCAAATAAAAGCTTAAAAATCCAATCAGGACTTGTGGGAAGATGACAAAATAGAATAGGCTGAGTTCAGCCCTGCTCCATGGAACAACTAGAGAAGTGACAGAAGAAGAACCAGGATAGCATCTTCAAGGTACAAGTGACCAGAAACAGTCTTCTACACTATAGAGGGAGGACCTAGATGAGAGAATGGGGTGAGTGTGCTTGGTCATGATTCCACCGGGAGCAAATGGTGGCACACAGGAAGGAGCAGGTCCCAAAAGCATGGGGGTCTCCTGCACTCCACAAATAGTTGGGAGATCTTCCCTATTAACTCCACACATGGAAGATTGTAATCTCTAAATAGAAACAATAAAAGACACATTTTTTTTTCCTCACCTAGCAGTGCTTAACTGTCCCACATACAACCAGAAATGCATTAAATCTCCCCCAGAATAGGGTGCAAGTCCTTGGGTAATAGTCATTCTTAAACTGAACTTGATATCTTACAACTTAAATACTAGAACATGATCAAAACAGCATCACAGTCCTCATTTCTGTAACTGATCATGTGGTCATAGTTCATATTTATCACTACTTTCTACTACACATTCCATGTTCCCTTTACCCTCAGCAAGCAGTTCAGCTGGCTGTGGTTCTTTGCCTGGTGGGGTGACCCAAACCTTCATTCCTGAAATTTCAGAGCCATTGGTAGTCCTGCCTGGATTGGGTTGTTGCAGTTTTCCATTGATTTAATCGCAGAGCATGGTATTACTAAAAGACGCCCTAGGGGATCTCCTATAGTCCAGGAAAACTCTTCTTTACCTCCATTGTGTAGTTGCAGTCTGTTTCTCCCTGATAGTCAAGATCAATCATCCTAGCCAGTAAAGTAATCCCCTTCTTGGCTTGATGATCCAGGGGCATGAGTAGCCCAAAGTGACCAAGTGGCAGTCTTAGATTCCAGTTCAATGGAATCATTGTTGCTTCTCCTGGTGGAAGCACTCCCCCTTTTGGAACTAAAACCAGTAGACCAGCAGAGCTCAAGGTTGCAGGGACAGGAAGCAAAAATTTTCCTAATGAATCACTAGGGGTAATAGTGAGAAGTGCCACTCCCATTTCCCCCACTTGGTTCCTGGACCCACGGATGCTGGCTATAGGAGAAGTGCCACCATACAGTCGACTCTGATTCAGAGCATATACAGCTTCCTGGAGAACATTACCCCAGCCCTTCAAGGTATTGACACCTAGTTGGCACCGTAATTGAGTTTTCAAAAGGCCATTCCACCATTCTATCAACCCAGCTGCTTCTGGATGATGGGGATCATGCTAAGACCAGAGAATTTCATGAGAATGTGCCCATTCCCACACTTCATTTGCTGTGAAGTGTGTTCCTTGATCAGAAACAATGCGGTATTGGCAGAAGCATTGTGTGCAGGGAAAGCAAACCTATATCCAGAGTATGTGTCTATTTCAGTTAGAACAAATCGCTGCCCCTTCCATGAAGGGAGTGGTCCAGTGTAATCAACCTGCCACCATGTAGCCAGCTGGTCACCTCGGGGAATGGTTCCATATCGGGGGCTGAGTGTGGGTCTCTGCTGCTGGCAGATTGGGCGCTCAGTAGTGGCTGTAGCCAGGCCAGCCTTGGTGAGCAGAAGCCCATGTTGCTGAGCCCATGGCATAGCCTCCATCCCTACCACCATGACCACTTTGTTCATGAGCCCATTGGGCAATGACAGGAGATGCTGGGGAAAGAGGCTGACTGGTATCCACAAAATGCATCATCTTATCCACTGGATTATTAAAACCTTCTTCTGCTGAAGTCACCCTCTGGTGTGCATCCACATGAGACACAAATATCTTCATGTTTTTAGCCCACTCAGAAAGGTCTATCCACACACCTCTTCCCAAGACCTCTTTGTCACCAATTTTTCAATTATAGTCTTTCCAAAAGTCCCTGACCATCCAGCTAAACCATTAGCAACATCCTATGAGTCAGTATACAACACACCTCTGGCCAGTTCTCCTTCCAAGCAAAATGAACAACCAGGTGCACTGTTTGAAGCTCTGTGCACTGGAAAGGGGTTGTAGTGCTGCAGGTGTCCACTTGCAGTTGGTACCTGCATATTGTGCAGAACCATCTGGAAACCAGGCCTGAGTTTTCTCTTCCTCAATCAAATCACTGTAAGGAACTCCCCAAGAGGCCATAGCTCTTGTCTGGGAAAGAGAAGGTAATGTGGCAGGAGTAGAGACTATGGGCATTTGGGCCACTTCTTCATGTAACTTAATTGTGCCTTCAGGACCTGCTCTGGCCCTATCTCATACATAACATTTCCATTTTACCATAGAGTGCTGCTGCACATGTCCAGCTTTATGGCTTGGTGGGTCAGACAACACCCAGCTCATGATAGGCAACTCAGGTTTCATGGTAACTTGGTGGCCCATGGTTAAGTGTTCAGGCACTACTAAGGCCCAGTAGCAGACCAAAAGCTGTTTCTCAAAACCTTCTTGACCAAAAGGGGGAAGAATGAAATGAGACAAAGTGTCAATGGCTGAGAGATTCCAAACAGAGTTGAGAGGTTATCCTGGAGGTTATTCTTATGCATTGAGTAGATATCACCTTGTTATTCAAGATGTAAGAGAGAGGCTGGAGGGAACTGCCTGAAAATGTAGAGCTGTGTTCCAGTAATCATGTTTCTTGAAGACGATTGAATAATGATATAGCTTTCACAATGTAACTGTGTGGTTGTGAAAACCTTGTGTCTGATGCTCCTTTTATCTACCTTGTCAACAGATGAGTAGAATATATGGAATAAAAATAAATAATAGGGGGAACAAATGTTAAAATAAACTTAGTTTGAAATGCTAGTGATCAGTGAAAGCGAGGGGTAAGGGATATGGTAGGTATAATCTTTTTTTTCTATTTTTGTTTATTTCTTTCGCTATTGTCTTTTTATTTCTTTTTCTGAATGGATGCAAATGTTCTAAGAAATGATGAATATGCAACTAAGTGATGATATTGTGAATTACTGATTATCTATGTTAATTTTTATTTCATTTGTTAATTTTTTTAAATAAATAAATAAATTTTAAAAAAATCTATGAAAACCAAAAAAAAAAGCTGTTTCTCAAAAGGAGACAACTACCTGCAGCAGATGGTAAGGCTTTCTTCCAAAATCCTAAGGGTCTACATTACAATTCTCCTATTGGGGCCTGCTGAGGACTCCAGACAGCATCTCTATTGGCTACTGACACTTCCAGCACCATTTGATCCGCTGGATCATACGGCCCAAGTGGCACAGCAGCTTGTACAGTCCTGGACCTGTCACAGAGCCTCCTCTTGTTCAGGTCCCCACCCAAAATTAGCAGCTTTTCTGGTCACTTGATAAATGGGCAGGATTAGCACACTCAAATGAGGAATATGTTGTCACCAAAATCCAAAGAGACCAACTAGGCATGGTGACTCTTTTTTGGTCATAGAGGGGCCAGATGCAGAAACTTATCCTTCACCGTAGAAGGGATATCTCGACATCCCCCACACCACTGGAAACCTAGAAATTTCACTGAGGTTGAAGTTCCCTTTATTTTTGTTGGATTTATCACCCATCCACTGACACACAAATGCCTTACCAATAAGTCTAGAGTAGCTGCTACTTCTCGCTCACTAGGTCCAATCAATATGATATCATCAATGTAATGGCCCAGTGTGATATCTTGTGGTAGGGAGAAATGATCAAGGTCCCTGTGGACAAGATTATGACCTAGAACTGGAGAGTTGATGTATCCGAAGTAGGACAGTAAAAGTATATTGCTGACCTTGCCAGCTGAAAGCAAACTGTTTCTGGTGGTCCTTGCTAACAGCTATTGAGAAAAAAGCATTTGTCAGATCAAAGGCTGCATACCAGGTACCAGGAGATGTATTGATTTGCTCAAGCAATGATACCACATCTGGAACAGCAGCTGCAATTGGAGTTACCACCTGGTTGGGCTCACAATAATCCATTGTCATCCTCCAAGACCGATCTGTTTTCTGCACAGGCCAAATAGGAGAGTTGAATAGGGATGTGTTGGGAATCACCACCCCTGCATCCTTCAAGTCCTTAAGAGTGGCAGTAATCTCTGCAATCCCTCCAGAAATCCAGTATTGCTTCTTATTTACTATTTTGCTAGGTAGGTGCAGTTCTAGTGGTGTCCAATTGGCCTTTCCCACCATAATAGCCCTCACAGCACGATTTAGAGAGTCAATGTGGGAATTCTGCCAGTTGTTCAGTATGTCTATTCATATTATGCATTCTGGAACTGGGGAAATAACTATAGAATGGGTCTGGGGCCTCAGTGGACCCACTGTGAGACACACCTGAGCTAAAACTCCATCAATCACCTGACTTCCATAAGCCTTCACTCTGACTGGTGGACCAGAGTGATGTTTTGGGTCCCCTGGAATTAATGTCACTTCTGAACCAGTGTCTAATAATCCCTGAAATATCTGATCATTTCCTTTTCCCCAGTGCAGAGTTACCCTGGTAAAAGGTCATTGGTCTCCTTGGGGAAGGCTTGGGGAAGATTAACGGTATACATTTCTGGCAGTATAACAGGGTCCTCCCCCAAAGGGACCTGGCCTCTCCCTCATTCAAGGGCTCTGGATCTGTAAACTGTCTCAAGTCGGGAAATTGATTAAGGGGCCAAGACTCTTTGTTTTTGTAATTCAAGTTAGGCTTTTGCTCACTTGACCTAGCACTCAAACAAGAATTTAGTAGATGCCCATCTATTGTACTTCTAAGTACTCCATGATTTACGAGCCAGTGCTACAAGTCTCTGTGAGTCAGATTATTTTGACTCCTGCTTTGGGTCTGCTGTCTCTTATGATAGCCACATCCACCTTGCCTTTGCCGATTAAGTGCTACCACCTGGCTTCTGCCAACTCAGGATCCTGTCATCCCCATTTTAAGGATTTGTGTTTAAGGATTCCAGCTCAGTGACAGCAGTTCCCACAGTAATATCTGACCTACAGAGAAGCACAACTACAGAGCTCTTCAGGGATTATGGTGCTAGTCTCACAAATTTATTTCTCACAGTTCTGGTAAAAGGTGTATCTTCCAGACACATTCCTGGGGTGTAAGAGCAGGCTTTGCATGATAAATCTACTCTAACATTCCAATCTATCTAAGCCTCTGGATCCCCTCATCCACATTATACCAGGACAGTTCTGGCACTTCAACCTCAGGTAATGTAGGCCACCTTTTGATTTATATTTCAGCCAACCATCCAAACAAACAGTTAATGCCTTTTCTAACCACTCAAGCTACAACATTGAATGCAGAATATCTGCTTAGTGGGCCCATATCAATAAATTCAGTCTGATCCAGCCTTATATTCTTCCCACAATTATCCCACATCCTTAAAATCCATTGCCACACATATTCCCCTGATTTCTGTCTATATAAATTGGAAAACTCGCACAGTTCTTTTGGAGTATAATGAACCTCTGCATGGGTGATACTTTGTACCTCACCTTTTGGGGTCTGTTGGGACTTTAGTTTAGTTATAGGTCTGGAAGAAATGAGGGGTGGTGGGGTTGGGTCATGAAAATATTTAGAAGTATCTTCCAAGCCATTTGCTTCAGGGCATTCATTTGCAGTTTCATCTGGTAAAATAAGATCAATCACTCTAGGGCTAATCCCTTCAGGTGGTACTTGGGTGGCCAACTCCTCAGGGCAGGCTGGAAGTGGGGCAGCTATGTCTTCAGGGTTATCTAGAGAAGACTCAGCATGACCTAGGATTTCAACATCTCCACCAGCGTCATTATAAACCATATGTCACCATTCCATTTTTCAGGGTCCCATTCCTTTCCAATCAATGTCCTCACTTTAACAGCAGACACCATGCAAGACTGAGATTTCAGTTTACATTGTAAAGTTGCTACTCTAACAATAAGGTTCTGAGTCTGATTTTTGGAGATCTCAAGTCTACAGCTACAGGAAATAAGGTTTTCCTCCAGGACACTCGTAGAAATGTTTACATCTATCAGATGGCATGTAGCTTCTCATTTGAAGCCTTAAGCCCATTCCTTTCACTCATTAATGTATACAGTATTTCTAACAACAACCAGCCAACATCTCTATACCTACTATTTCCATAAAACTCCATTGAGGTATCAAAAACATTATTCCCCAGAACCTGGTTTCGAACAAGCGAAGCATCAGAAGAATCGAATGGTGATATTTTGACTATCTCTTTTGCCAACTCACACATGGATTGGTAGTATCATTCTGATTATGGGAATCAGAGTCCTTAGTGCCTTTGAGTCCAGCCCAGAGTAGAAAACCAATTGTAAAAATCCATTTTCAAGATTCTCTTTCTTAAGAACCACTCCTGGTACCAAGCTGTATTAGTTAGGTTTCTCTAGAGAAACAGAATCAACAGGAAATATTTGTAAATAAAAAATTTATAAAAGTATCTCACATAACCGTGGGAACATAGAGTCCAAAATCTGTAGGGCAGGCTGTGAAGCTCAAAACGCCGATGTAAGGTCTGGATGAACTCCACAGGAGAGGCTTGCTGGCCAAAGCAGGAAGAAGACTGTCTCTTTTGAATCCTCCTTAAAAGCCTTTTGTTTTAGTTTGCTAGCTGCTGGAATGCAATATACCAGAAACGGAATGGCTTTTAACAAGGGGAATTTAATGAGTAGCTAGTTTACAGTTCTAATGCCGAGAAAATGTCCAATTAAAACAAGTCTATAGAAATGTCCAGTCAAAAGTATCCATCCAGGGAAAGATACCTTGGTTCTAGAAGGCCAATGAAGTTCAGGGTTTCTCTCTTAAGTAGAAGGGCACATGGTGAACACAGTCAGGGCTTCTCTCTCATCTGGAAGGGCACGTGGTGAACACAGCGTCATCTGCTAGCTTTCTCTCCTGGCTTCCGGTTTCATGAAGCTCCCTGGGAGGCGTTTTCCTTCTTCATCATGATTTAATTTAATTCTATGAAATGTCCTCATAGCAACAAACAGGCCAGCAATTGCCCAACCAGACAAATGGGCACCACTACCTGGCCAAGTTGACACATGAACCTGACTGTGACAGTGGTCAAGCCAACCCAATTGGAACAGAGCAGTTTTTTTTAATAAATGGTGTTTAGAGAACTGGATATCCATATGCAAAAGAATGAAATAGGACCCTTTCATTTTTGATATCTCACACACTTACACATTTTTCTATATCTAATATCCTATACAAAAATTAACTCAAAATGTATCAAAGACCTAAACATTAGAACTAAGACCATACTCTAATTTTGGGAGATAATGTAGGAAAATCTCTTATAAAGAGATAGACTTCATTGGCTAGAACTTCCAGCACAATGTTGAATAACACTAGAGACAGGAGATTCTTTCCTAGACCTTACACCCAAAGCACAACCAATGAAAAATAAATAAATAAATGGGATGTCCTCAGAATTGAACACTTTCATGCATCAAAGAACTTTGTCAGTTAAAAATAAAAAAAAATAGTAAAAAGCAGCCTATGCAGTGGGAGACAATATTTGGAAACCACATGTCAGATCAGGGTTTTATCCAGAAAATATAAAGAGATTTTACAACTCAACAAGAAAAAGACAACCTGTTTTTAAAATGGGCAAAAGACATGAACAGACACTTCTTAAAAGAGGAAATACAAATAGCTAAAAGGCATATGAAGAGATGCTCAACTTCACTAGCTATTAGGGAAATGCAAATCAAAGCCACAATGAGATATCATTTCACATCCACTACAATGACCATTATAAAAATAAATAAAATGACAAGTGCTTGAGAGGATGTGGAGAAAGAGGCACGCTTATTCACTATTGGTGGAATGTAAAATGCTACAACCACTCTGGATGGCAGTTTGGCAGTTCCTCAGGAAACTAAGTATAGAATTGCCATAGGATCCATAAATCCCATTACCAAGTACATATTCAGAGGAACTGAAGGCAAGAACACAAATGGACATTTTCATAATGATGTTTATAGTGGCAATATTCACAACAGCAGAAATGGAGACAGCCCAAATGTCCATCAATAGACAAGTGGCTAAACAAGCTGTGGTATGAACATATGATGGAATATTACACAGCTGTAAGGCATGTAACAATGTAGGTGAAACTTGTGGACATTATGCTGAGTTAAACCAGCCAAAACAAAAGGACAAACACTGTATGTTCTCACTAATATGAACTACTAACATTAATGAGTGAACTTTGAGAGTTAAAGTTCAGAACACAAGTTATTAAGAGATAGAAAGAGCATAGACACTGGGCATTTGGTATTGAAGAAATACAGCATGTGCAACAGAACTGATTGTAAAGATTCAGAAATGGATAGCACAATACTCTCTGATGGTAGCACAATAATATAAGTACATTGAATGAAGCTGAATGTGAGTATAGTTGAAGGAGAAGGGCAAGGAGCAAGTATGACCCAGAAGGAGAGATAGAGGTTAAAGACTGAGATGGTATAACTTAGGAATACCTAGAGTGGACAATGATGGTGATTAAATCTACAAATAAAATAATGTTTTTGCATGAGGGAGAACAAATGAATATCAACATTACAAGGTGTTTAAAATAAGATGGTATACAAGAAAAAATATAATCAATGCAAGCTAGAGTCTATAGTTAGCAATAATGTAATATGCTTTCATTGAAGATAATAAAGGCAGTATGCCAAAACTAAATGTCAACAGGCAGGGAACATGGGGGAGGGCAAGGGACATGTCCTCATATAGATTATGGTGGTCCCTACTTTACACCCTATACGAAATATAAGTCAAAATGGTTTAAAGACCTAAATATAAGACCCAGTACCATAAAACTCCTAGAAGAAAATATAGGGAAACATCTTCAATGCCTAGTAATAGGAGGTAGCTTCTTAAACTTTACACCCTAAGCAACAAAAGAAAAAAAAATAGTAAATGGGAATTCCTTAAGATGAAGAGCTTCTGTGCCTCAAAGAACTTTTTCAAAAAAGATAAAGAGGCAACCAATTCAATGGGAGAAAATATTTGGAAACCACATATTGGATAAAGATTTGATGTCTTATAAACATAAAGAAATCATACAACTCAGCAGCAAAACAACTAACAACCCAATCATAAAATGAGCAAAATATAGTATAGGCATTTTTCCAAAGAACAAATACAAATGGCTAAAAAATATATGAAGAGGTGCTCATCTTCATTAGCAATAAGGGAAGTACAAACCAAAACTACAATGACATATCACCTCACACCTATAAAAATGGCTGCTATTAAAGAAACAGGAAAAAAAAATGTTAGAGAAGAGTGCTTTAGTTTGCCGAAGTTGCTGGAATGCAATATTCCAGAAATGGAATGGCTTTAAAAAATGGAATTCATTAAGTTGCAAGTTACAGTTCTAAGGCTGTGAAACTGTCCCAATTAAGACACCATCAGCTGTCTAAGTTGACATATGAACCTGACCATCACAGTTCACCCCTTGTCAACTTGGCAGCTATACATATCCAGAATGCAATATACCAGAAATGGAATGGCTTTTAAAAAGGAAATTTATTTAGTTGCAAGTTTACAGTTCTAAGGCCATAGAAATGTCCAAACTGAGGCATCCAGAGATAGATATCTTATTCCAAAGAAAAGGCTGATAAAGTTCTGAGTTTTTCTCTCAGCTGGGAAGGCACATAGTGACATCTGCTAGCTTTCTCTCCTCATTTCATAAGAGTTCCCTAGGGGCATTTTCCTTCTGCATCTTCAAAGTTCTCTGCTTTTGTGTGGACTTTGTTGGCTCTAAATCTTTTTCCAAAATGTTTCCTTCTTAAAGGGCTCCAGTAAGCAATTCCACCTTGAATGGGTGGAGACACATCTCCATGGAAACCACCTAAGCAAAAGTTACCCCCCACAATTGGGTGGGTCACATCTCCATGAAAAAAATGAAAAGGATCCCACCCAGCAATACTGAATGAGGATTAAAGAAGATGGCTTTTCTGGGGTCCACAACAGTTTCAAGCTGGCGCATTCCATCCTCTGGACTCCAAAAAGACATATTCTTTCTAAATGCATAATACCTTCATTCCATCACAATATCACAAAACCTTAAACCACTTCAGTAAAAATACAAATACAATACAAAGTCAGAAACAGTATAAAAATCTCAACAAAGTCAACTACAGGCATGGTCTGTCCTAAGGCAAAATTCTCCTTTGACTGTGGACCTACAAAACTCAGAATAAGTTATCTGCTGCCAACATAGAAAGGAGGGAAAGTGATAGAATACATGTTTCCATTTCCATAGGGAGAAATTGGAAGGAACCAAGAGTCAAAGGCCCCAAACAGTTCCTAAAATCAGCAGAGCAAAGCCCATTAGATTTCAAAATGTGAGTCATTTATCTATGGGGCTTTAGAAAGTGGCAGTCTCACCCTTTCCAAGGGCCTATACAGCAGCCCAACTCTTTCCAAATGCAACCTTAGGGGATGTGCTGGTTTGAAAGGATATATGTCCCCTAGAAAGGCCATGTTTTAATTAACATCCCATTTCATAAAGGCTGAATAATCCCTATTCAATACTGTACGTTTGAAACTGCAATCAGATCATCTCCCTGGAGCTGTGATTTAATCAAGGGTGGTTGTTAAGCTGGATTAGGTGACGACATGTCTCCACCCATTTGGGTGGGTCTTGAAAAGTTTCTGGAGTCCTATAAAAGAGGAAACATTTTGGAGAATGAATAGGAGATTCAGAGAGAGCAGAGAATGCTGCAGCACCACAAACGGAGAGCCCACAAGCCAACAACTGTTGGCGATGAAGAAGGAAAGCACCTCCTGGGGAGCTTCATGAAACCAGAAGCCAAGAGAGAAGAAGCTAGCAGACGATGCCGTGTTTGCCATGTGCCCTTCCAGCTGAGAGAGGAGCCCTGACTGTGTTCTTCATGTGCCTTCACACTTGAGAGAGAAACCCGGAACTTCATCGGCCTTCTTGAACCAAAATATCTTTCCCTGGATGGATGCCTTGATTGGACATTTCTATAGACTTGTTTTAATTGGGACATTTTCTCAGCCTTAGAATTGTTAACTAGCAACTTATTTAAATTCCTCTTGTTAAAAGTCATTCTGTTTCTGCTATATTGCATTCTGGCAACTAGTGAACTAGAACAGGGGACATTGGGGAGACCACCTTTTTCCTCAGCTCCACTCTCCAAACATTGGAGTTGTACCCAGGCTCTCTGCCATCTCTGGCTCACATGCTCAACCCCCACAGAACAATGAGGTGGTAGTCAGGCTCCCCCATTCCCCAAGGAATGTGCTCCACCCTATCCAAGGCCTGGGGCACGACTTCCAGAACATCAAAGTGGAAGGCCCATCCTCTGCCTTTGGGGCAAACTCACTGTCTCAAGTGCTAGGGTGGGTCCACTTTCCTGGCTTGAGGTTTTCTGGCTTCAGACCTTAGCATCCATGGTTCTGTCTTTGAAGTTATTTTTCTTTCAATTTATCTCCTTTCTGTCCCTTAGATCCCACAATACTCTTTTTGATTTTCTATGTAGTAGGCAGGGATCATAACCATCAGTAAATACGACTTTCCACAAATCCTTCCTGAATAACCCCATCTCCAATCCTGGCTTTTTCTGAAATGATTAATTCCATGTTTGGTTAAATCCTCATGTGGGGCACTATTCTCTGGGGTCTCTCTTTCTGGAAGCCCAGAATTTTCCAGACAATCAATATCTTGTTTCATTGTACCCAAGAGTTCAATTCTTAACTTATCTCTTTCCTGTCACATTTCACTATAAGCTAGGCCAGGAAAAACCAGGCTGCACTTTCTGCATTTAATTTGGAACTCTCTTTTGCTAAATTTCCAAGTTCATGGCTTTTAAAATCTTCTTTCCCTCCAAAACCAGTAGTCAATTTTGCTAAATTTCCTGCTACTTGAAAACAAGGATTGCCTTTCTTCCAGTTTGCAATAACATATGCACCATTTCTGTCTAAGGCCTTATTAGAGGTATCTTTAGGGTCCACATTTCTACCAACAGTCTCTTCAAGTATTCTAGGCCTTCTCCATCTAGCTCCTCACAACTCTTCTAGAATCTCCCCCATATCCATTTAAAAAGCCATTTCAGCATGTTTGCTATTTGTAATCTGTAGCAGCACCCCACTTTTTTGATTCCAAAATCTGTTTTAGTTTGTTAAAGTTGCCAGAAGGCAATATATCAGAAACAAAATGACTTTTTAAAAATGGAATCTATTAAGTTGCAAATTTATAGTTCTAAATAAATGGTGCCTAAGACTCGGAGTTGGATTTCTGCAGCTCTGAAAGTCAGCATCGCTACATGCAACAACTGTCAAAGAAACTGAAAAACAGATCAGGCTTCAATCAGATATAAGAATGAAGCTGATCTAGTGGGGACTAAGGTAAATTAGAATAGAAGGTAAAGAATGACAGTGTCTGTATTTTATTTTATTTATTTATTTATTTTTAATTTGCATATGGGCAGGAGGCACCAGGGTTCAAACTCCAGACCTCCAGCACGGCAGGTCGGAGCTCTGCCTGCTGAGCCACGGCAGCTGCCCTGGTGTCTGTATTTTAGAACTTCACCTACTGTATGAGACCAAAGGAAGAGGTTTATTTTGTCCGAAACCTAAAGTTTCTGTAGCCCACAATCTAACTCAACCTGTGTGGATAGTTCATTTATACAACCCAAATACGTGGAGCCCAGAATGGGAACAAGGGCTTGTAAATCTGTATAGCTTAATGTAATACCCAGATACATTCCAGAATATATTAGGCAGATAATTAAAGAGTATAGGCAAAGTCCCTTGAGAGATTTAAGAAAAAATATGGATCTATTAAACTTTCCCACCTGGGAAACTCTGGATACTCCCTCAGATACTAGGAATTTCCAAGTCAATAGGCCACACACTTGATCTTGAGACTTGCTCTTATGAAACTTATTTCTGCAGCAGAGAAGCTAAGCCTTCATATAATTATGCCTAAGAGTTATCTCCAGAGAACCTCTTTTGTTACTCAGATATGGCCTCTCTTGCTATGTCCAGCTCTGCAAATAAAATCATTACCCTCCCCGGTTCTTGGAACATGACGTCCAGAGGTGTGAGTCTCCCTGGCAACGTGGGACATGATACTCAGGGATGAGCTTGGCCCTGGCAACATGGGATTGGCAATACCTTCCTAACCAAAAGGAGGAAAAGAAACAACAAAATAAGGTATCAGTGGCTAAGAGTGTTCAAAAGGAGTCAAGAGGCTATTCTGAAGACTACTCTTTATATAAGCAAGTTTCAGTTAGATATTGCTAATTGCCAAGGTTTGCCAAACCTCAACATCATTCCTGCTAACCCTAAAGAATACCCAAGGCTCTATTTGAGAGTCCACAAAAGTTGCAGGCACTATGTTTAGTTTTCAGAAACCTAAAACCTTGAGATGGTTCCTAGGCCAGAAACACAGAGGTGCCAATCAAGGACATCCACTAGTTCCATCTCCTAGCCTATATTGTTGACACCTCTTTTCAACATGAAAAAAGTTGGAATGGTGATAACCCAAATATCCCTAAAGATTGGGAGAAGGATCAAAGGAGAAGGAGGAGTTACAACAGAGAAGTTAGGATTTAACAAATGAGTATGACAACTGAATCATTATATTAATATTTCTTTTTAGTCTCCAGTGTCTTGGAGCAGCTAGAAGGAAAAACAAGAAATTGTGGAACTGCAACCCATACCAAACTTTAAAATTTCTTCTATGACTAAGTGTTAAAATGTACTTTGAAATGATTGCTTTTTATATGTGTTTCACAACAAAGAAATGTCTAAAAATCCAAATCAAAGCTTCCTGGACACAAGTTAATTATGTGGCCTCCATAACCTTTCAATACTGCACGCTCCAGGCTGATGTTTCTCAACGTTTTTTGCATTATTTCCCCCTAAGGAGACTTTTCAGACTTTTTTTCGAATCACCTCTGCCCATGAAATTTTAATATCACAGATATACTATCTGTTTTCTTAAGATGTACATGCACACATGTGTGCACATATATAGATATCTGCGTTATCCATTAAAAAGCAGGATTTTTTCATACCCCAAGAGCCAGTTTTCACCCCGTTGGGGGCAACAATGGCTTTGTTCATGATGTATGCTGTAGATCTTCAGAGCCAACTCAAGGAGGTCTATACACTCAATTAACTTGCTGTAGAAAGCCAGGTCATTATAAGACCAGCCTTTTTGTAATCAAGATTATTTTTGGAGAATATTTATGGCTTCAAGAGAAGAATTGCCAAAGACTTGAAAACTGGCTGCGGTGATTCTTGGTGTCTGTCCTGCCAGGGGAGAGCTTGGTGTGTAGCAGACCTTCTGGGAAGTATCTGACCTTATAAGGGTGGGTGTCTTTGAGGGCCTTTGACTGACCAGGCAGTCTTACAGCTCTGCAGAGACAGAGTTAAGCTGTAGAATATGGATAACGATGCAGATGTTTCCAGTACATAGCAATGAAAATCATTCCTGTGCTAGCAATTAAATGAGTTTTGTCTGGAGAGAACATTAATCTCCATAAGTGAAATTCTCATTTGAACAGATTTTAACACCTTCCTGGTTCCCTCATGAGCTAATGGACTAAAAAAAATCTTCCACATGTTGATTTAAAAATTTATCTACTTGTCTATTGTCCATTTGTTGCCACTGATCACTGATTAAGGCATGTTACAGAAATTTCTTGCATATGCTCCCCATCTGCAGCCCACATTCCCCACAGTTGCCATGCATCATTTTATAAAATAAAGCTTTCCATAAATAAGCTCCCCCACTGACAGAACTCCTTTCCTACCCACTAAAGGCTAAAGCAAGTGGAAAACCCAGCGGTCCTCAAAGTGTCAACCAGCCACACCTGCACCAGACAAAACCAGCCCCAGCAGCCTCACTGGGAACCTGAGAGAGATGCTGGTTCTCAGCCCCTGCCCCACACCTACTGAATCAGAAATTTTTAGAATGGGGCCCAGCAAAGTGTTTTAATAAACCCTCCAGGTGATTCAGGATCACTGGTGCAGACACCACCTCTCACCCCAGGCCTACCCTATCTCAGTGGCATTTCCATCATCCTCTACCCCAGGCTCCTCCATCCACCTGACCAGTCTCTTTTCTGGCCCAGCATCTTGCCTGGACACATGCTGGAACCTCTGCCTGGTGTGTCTTTGCCCCACCAGGTCCCCTGCTTAGCTCCTGCTCAACATCTTTGTAAACTCAGCCCATGGGCCCTTGAACGATGGCTCTCAACCCACTGTGTCAGAAGACAGGGGTTCTTCTGGACATTTGGGAAGGCCCAGACTCCACCCCCACCAAAGATTTGATGTAATCATTCCTCAAGGGTGGGAACATCACATTCTTGTCCATCTTTGTATCCCAGCAGTGGACAGACACACTGACCGCCGAAGGTGACTGGACTCAGAGGAGGGTGTCTGTGGCATGGTGGCCGTACCTTCGGCACCTGCAGGCAGCGAATCAGAGTGTTCATCACCACGGAGGGCTCAGCTTTTCCCTTCTCTGTGATTATCACTGAGGCCAGGGTTTTGCGCATGTCAAGGCCCACCCCAGCAATGTCTGTCTTTGCCGACTCGCTGTCCATGATGTCCAGGAGGTTCATTATTTGTTGGAAAGTACCTGAAACCAAGATGCCACTAGGTGTGGTGCTGAGATGACAGTTCCAGGAGACATTCCCTATACCCCTGGCTTGCCCTACTCCTGCACAGCTCTATTACACCTGCAGCTAAAAGCTTCCACACTCATGTTTGCACAGGACTCTTCTCCTCTGCACAGATGGGGAAACTGAGGCTCAGACTGGGACCTGCCCTCACAGAGCAAGTGGCTGAGAAGGGGCAGGGATGCGGGGAAGCAAGGCTTCCTTACCTCGGTCATCTGGTTCTAGGGGTTCCAGGTCCTCTGTTTCCTCTGACACATCCTCATTTGAGCCTGTTGCTGCTTCTGCCATCTCTTCCTCAAGAGATGTTTATCTTTTGGGATAAACAAGATCTATTAAAATACGTGGTGTGGTGGCCATACCCCAGGTGACCACCAGTGATTCATTCCTTTGAATAATCCCCTGCCCTTGAGTGTGGGCAGAACATGTGACTTCCTGCTAAACCATGAAATATGGCTCAGGTGCTGGATGTCACCCCACATGATCCTGTTATAACATAAGATTCTCTTAACAGACCAAAGAGAGGTTCTTGGGCTGGCCTTGGCAAAGTCAGCAGTCCTAATTAAGCTACCCATGGAGAGGGCCCCTCGGCCAGGAACTGTGGGCCGTCTTGGAGCTGAAGGGCTCAGTCCTACAACCACAAGGAACTGACTTCTGCCCTCTATGCTGGGCAGCTTGGTTGACACCTTCATTGCAGACTTGAGAGAACCTGATCAGAGGACCCAGCTAAGCCAAGCCCAGACTTACAACCCAAGGAATGTATAAGACAATAAGTGTCTGCTGTTTTAAGCCTCTACATGTGCAGTAATTAGTTACACAGCGATAGGTCACTAATACACTTGGTTAAAAGAACCCTCGATTCCCCCTTTCTAGAAATGGAAAAGTAATGACTAATGAGAAATCCACCTCAGCAACACTCACTGTCCCTTTCAAGGTGCCCTCTCAACATCAGCAGCTCCCTAAGGGATGACTGATACCAATACAAGCGTCCAGATGGGGGCTGAAAAGTAGCCAGGGCTTCCTCCCCTTGTCCCAGTCCCCTTATCCTCAAGGTCCTCCCCTTTCCCTCTGGTGAATCCTTCAAAAAGCTATTTTGGGACCTAAATGCTGACCTTTTCTGCTAGTCCTCTTCTGGGTGGGACACACAAAAAAATTACTGCAAGAAAAAGCTCCGTCCTTGACCTAATAATACACAAGGGTCGTGTGGACAAAGCAGGTGGGGCTGTCAACAAAGTCAAACAGTCAGACTCCTCAGTAATCACACTGATGATGAGTGGGTCTCCCGACAGGGGGAGGGGGTTCTCAAGAAGCATCACCGTTAGGTCCCAGTCCCTTGGAACTCTGAGCTCCAACTGCCTCCTTGAGTCTCCATCAACCCAGAGCTTTGATGCATGGTTGGGGCTAAGATGAAGATGCCATATCATGTTGCCATTTAACTTTCCATTACCCACATGTATGTGATGAGGTGTGGTGGCCTGTGGGGGAAAGCAGGGTGGTGGGTATGGGGGGTCCCCTGGGGATACAGTTATGTGAGCCCAGGATGGGGGTGGGGCTGGCCAGGGCAGCTGAATAGGAGCAGAGGGATGTCAGAAGGGTCCTGGGGAGAGCACTCCTTCTACCCAAGGACTGGATGACTTGCAGAACAAGGAAGTGGGTTTCCACCAGCAGAATACTTAGGAGATAAAGAACCTCAAAGAGAGATAGGAGGGTAGAAACCCTACTTCCCTGCACCAAAAGTGAGAGCCAAAGAATTTCTATGTTACTTGTAGCTGTGCAGATCCATAGCAAGAAAAATGAAATATTGGTCTTTGGGAACATTTCTATCCATTGAAAGGCAACAGAACAAGACCAAGAGCCAAAAAAAGAAAAAAAGACCCAAAGCCATCCAGGTCCAGGACTTCTTGGGTAAAACTCTGCTTCAAAATTCACCTCTCTCTGCCAGATGAGAGTTCCTCAGCCTTGGGTAGATGGGGTTATTTCCAGGGAGTTCACTATCTTTGGTAATAGCCCATTTCTACTTCCCTGAATCCAAATAATTAGAATGAGCTTTCTCTATATAGTGCTGAAAACTTCTTTCTCATAAAATACTTATCTTGCTCCTTGTTATGCCCTTGGGGGCCACACTGGATAATCTGGAACAGACCCACAGAGCCTGTTGCCATATGCCTTCTTTCACAGTTCCTCTCTCATTTCTCCCACTCCCCACTTTGAAGGGCCTTCTCGTCTCCTTCAAAGATCAATTAAGTGATGAGGTTGTAATTTCATCCCACAGACCTTAACTCTATGCCTACTGTGTGCAGCTAAACATGGTACTCATGTGGTGGTGGACATAGAGGTGGGTAGAACTCATCTTTGTTCTCTGAGGGTCGTCAGATGCAACACATGAAAGATCATAGATTTAGAACCAGAGGTGAGTGCAACAGTTAGTAATTGCTGTGTAACAAATCATCCCAAATTATGGTGACTTAAAGCAACCATGTATTATTGTTCATGAATCCATGGATCAGTTGGTTGGCTTTGCTGATCGGGGCTGTGTCTGCCTAAGCTTGACTAGACTCACTCCTGCACCTGCAGTCAGCTGGTGATATGCCTGAGTGCTAGCTGCCCTAGGAGGGTCTCATACTCATGTCTGGCTGCTGCCTTGCTATTGGCTGAAGTAAGGTAACTGGAGCATGAGTCTCTCATCATGCAGCAGGGCTAACCCAGACTTGTTCTGAAAGCATCTGGGCAGGGTTCACAGAAAACAAGTAAACACATGAAATCCTCTTAGAACTGGTGCCCCTCACCTCTGCCATGGTCCATCAGGCCAGGTAGGTCACCAGGCCAGCCCTGACCCAAGGAGT